>JAODUO010001335.1:52500-90000 GCA_025642075.2 Ridgeia piscesae | reverse complement strand
TCGGTCGGTCGGTCGGTCGGTCGGTCGGTCGGTGGTCGGTGGGTCGGTCGGTCGGTGGGTCGGTGGGTCGGTCGGTCGGTCGGTCGGTCGGTCGGTCGGTCGGTCGGTCGGTCGGTCGGTCGGTCGGTCGGTCGGTCGGTCGGTCGGTCGGTCGGTCGGTCGGTCGGTCGGTCGGTCGGTCGGTCGGTCGGTCGGTCGGTCGGTCGGTCGGTCGGTCGGTCGGTCGGTCGGTCGGTCGGTCGGTCGGTCGGTCGGTCGGTCGGTCGGTCGGTCGGTCGGTCGGTCGGTCGGTCGGTCGGTCGGTCGGTCGGTCGGTCGGTCGGTCGTTTTTTGCGACCTTTCCACTTCATTGCTATAACTTCAAATGTTTCTCATTTCAGCTTAAAGAATTTCACATCGACAATGTCACAGACTGAGGTAAGACTGGTGGAGGAAATACGCATCAGCCACTAGGTGGACACATACATTGAAAGTAGCGTTCTTAGAATGATTACTTTCTATTACTGCCATATCAAAGTGCTCAACGTACTTACCGACGCGTCAGGTCCACTGTAAATCGTGCATTTGTTAAATAGCCATAACCATTGACACATATTTACACAGACCTCGGGCAGTTCACCGCTAGCTATTGCAACACGTTGTAGAGCAGCCACCAGCGTCGTTAGTCTATTGTGTCGTTACAAACGACACGATTGTGCGGCATAATACGGTCCCAGTGGTGAACCTTTCAATAGACAAGTCGCTGAATGCTCCAGTCACAAGTATTCACGATGAACCATCGCGTGCTTCGCACTCAGATAAGATCACATAATTACAGACCAGATATCAGATCAACTTTCGTGTGACAACAAAACTTCAACTAATTAACACTAAACGTCATAGTTAATGTTTGTGTGTGCGGGTCATCTGGTAGATATTTCATAAATCCGGAAAATGTCATTGTTATTATTATTATTAAGCGTTTAGTAGTTTTTGGTATTATCGCAACCGTTATCATCATACTAATTACTATCCAGTGGGCTATTGGCATCTATGACGTCACTAGTGTAATTTATGAATACTTTTCTGCATCTATGCGAATATGAAGACATTTATTTCCGGTAAATGCTTAGACATGCTATGCATAAACCTGTATAGTATTAACACATAGCTTTTAAATAAGCTTTTCTTTTTAAATAAGTTAGAATTATAAATCAATACAAAGTCAAGTTGAAAAATGTAATAACTTATAAAAGTTAATAAAGAAACACTTTTATAAAATATAACAAATATATATATAACAACTAATATTATATATATATATATATATATATATATATATATATATATATATATATATATATATATATATATATATATATATATATATATATATATATATATATATATGATTGTAGACATTTTGCAGGTGATGCTAAATATCTAAGGATGGTTTTTGTAATGATAATGATGATGGTAATTCTCTCTCTCCTCTGTAGCCAACCGTCTATGTGCTGATGCGCTTTGGCATCTCGCGAATACAGAGTTGTCGCAACTCGCTCTTCAAGAACCTGCCAGTCCACGGCAACTACAAGGGGCATGTCATTGGTCTCAGTGCAGACGTAAGTTACACGACCGATATCTTCTCATATAGGCATCTAGGCAGTAGAGAGATAACGCGTGCGTGCGTGCGTGTGTGTGTGTGTGTGCGTGTGTGCGTGCGTGTGTGTGTGTGTGTCGTGTGCGTGTGCGTGTGCGTGTGCGTGTGCGTGTGCGTGTGCGTGTGCGTGTGCGTGTGCGTGTGCGTGTGCGTGTGCGTGTGCGTGTGCGTGTGCGTGTGCGTGCTGGTGCGTGTGTGCGTGTGCGCGTGTGCGCGTGTGCGCGTGTGAGTCCGTCCGTCCGTCCGTTCGTCCATCTGTCTATCAACATATCCATCCACCGAATGTAAACAAGTAGCTAAAAACAATGCCATGGCTCCATCTGTCGGTAGGTGCAAGTACTGGAGGGGTTCTGGCCACATGATAAGGGCATCGCGGTGCTGCACTTTGACACTATGTGGGACGCTCAAATGTGGTAAGCACTTTTTGTCTATTATGACAATGATAATTATTGTTATCGTGATAATGACACTGACACTGACACTGACACTGACACTGACACTGACGCTGACGCTGACGTTGACGCTGACAATGCTGTTGATGATGATGATTATTATTATCATTATAGTTTTAGTTCCGGTAATCGCATTTTGTCTCACCGGACGATGGGTTTAACAAAACACTTCACTTAGCTATCTTAGTTAGAAATCACACTAAAATTAATCCTGATGTATCACCACCGTGACACGTCCAATGTGAAATGTACCGTTAGTACAGTAAATAATACTATGTTATTATTATCATGATCATGATCGTGATCGTCATTGTTATCACGCTACCATAGGGATCATTGCGTCTGGTACAAACATTGTTGTTAATTCATTAAGTTAATACACTCAAAACAATAAACATTTTGAAAAGAAAAGGAAAGAAAACAACAAAAAGAAATAGAAACAATTACTGTAGAACGGGATAACTCAAGTATGGTTAAAACTGGTCGTATATTCTTTATGTCTCTATACCAAAACTTCTTCGCCTGTCGCCATGTGTTTGTTCCTTCGCGAGATCGGCCTGCAGAGTACAAGTCGGCGCCACTTGTTCCGGACTCTCATGTTTATTTATAATTATATTAAGACATAAGTAATGAGTGTGTCATACAATTCTTAATTGCCTTTCTCTTTTACACTGTGTGTTATTATTGTTTTGCTCATGTGTTTTTGTTCCGTGTCTATATCAATGGGTAGCAACGTCCTAACTTCGACTGGTCGCTGTCGTTGCTAGGTTCAACAGCGTACCGGACATCAAACAGCAGGACTGGCTGGACGGGGTCGACATGATCGCCATGCCTATGACGATGCAGGAACGTAAGGAACTCAAACAGTAGCCACCATTCACTCACTCACTCACTCACTCACTCACTCACTCACTCACTCACTCACTCACTCACTCACTCACTCACTCACTCACTCACTCACTCACTCACTCACTCACTCACTCACTCACTCACTCACCACCACCACCACCACCACCACCACTCACCACTCACCACCACTCACCACTCACTCACTCACCACTCACTCACTCACTCACTCACTCACTCACTCACTCACTCACTCACTCACTCACTCACTCACTCACTCACTCACTCACTCACTACACTCACTCACTCACACACTCACTCACTCACTCACTCACTCACTCACACACTCACTCACTCACTCACTCACCACTCACTCCTACTCACCACTCACTCACTCACTCCCCAACTACTCACATCCTCCACACACTCTACTACTCATCCTCCACTCACTCACTCACTCACTCACACACTCACTCACTCACCACTCACTCACACACTCACACACTCACACACTCACTCACTCACTCACTCACTCACACACTCACACACTCACTCACTCACTCACACACTCACTCACTCACTCACTCACTCACCACCACTCACTCACTCCCACCACTCACCACCACCACCACCCCACACCACCACCACCACCACCACCACTCACACACTCACACACTCACCACCAACACTCACACACTACCACTCACTCACTCACTCACACATTCACACACTCACTCACTCACTCACTCACACACTCACTCACTCACTCACTCACTCACTCACACACTCACTCACTCACTCACTCCCCCTGGGAGAATAACTCAGCATGCCGTTTCCAGAAGTGCCTGTCTTGAGCTATGCTCTGTCCGTCCAGAACTTGTCTAGTTCGTATCGTCACGCACTTAAATTGTAAAGATTTAGCACTACAACCTGAAAACCAATTTGCAGCGTCAGATCATATTTCTTTGTTTCTAATAACAACAAAACATTATCCCTCTACTGCCGGATCTGTTTACTGTGACTTCTACTAATGGTTGACATTTATACCCGTCCACGACAGCTGTTGAACGGCCGTTCATGCAACTACTGGACATGGAATTCTATGACTTTGAACGATTCTCCAAGGAATATTCATCGCAAGCCACCTCTTTCTGGCAAGACAGAGGGGCCAAGTTTGGCGTCGTCTCCACGTACGTGCTTTCATAGCCACATACTGTAACATAATAACTTTTTAATTTATATTATATAATAATTAAGGTTTATGTTTTAATAATTTGGCGAAATTTAAACAAAACAACTGCTATTGGCAATAAGGCGTACGGCGGTTGATCAAATCGCAGAGCTCTAATTTTCTCTGTGATCATGATATTAGTGGGTACTAAAATCGTTACTTCCTGATAGTAACCATGTCATGTGGTATATCGTGATTTTCAGTAGGTGATCAATATTCCCAAATTCAAGTCGTCTGACATAGCAAATGTCCCTGTAATGAGTTAATTTTCTATTTTATGTGATCTGAATTACACACTTTAAATTAGACTTGACAAAGTCGACACGCAATAGTATCTTTTTAAATGAACACAGCGTCGCCTTACGCAGTTCACTGGTTTAACGTGACGTAAGTAATGACGTCATTTCCTTGCAGTGATAACATCGTCAACTTCCGTGGACTGTGGGACGCGAGGTACATCGTGATGAATCTCTTCCAGTCGTGCGAGGACTTCGAGAAGACGTACAATGCATGTGAGTTACAATAAAAGGTTTCCGTTGTTGAAAAGAATACCTGTAGGGGGCGCTGCAATGCAATGATTAAATAATTAATTACGTACTTGTAAAAACTGACTGTTGTATTACTAATTAATATATATATATATATATATATATATATATATATATATATATATATATATATATTAATTAATAAATTACAATCAGTTATATATATATATATATATATATATATATATATATATATATATATATATATATATATATATTATATTAGTAATACAACAATTTTGATGTTTTTTAATTATATTATATGTATATGTATATGTATATGTATATGTATATGTATATGTATATGTATATGTATATGTATATATATATATATATATATATATATATATATATATATATATATATATATATATATAGTATAATATATATATAATTATTCATCAATTATATCATTTCAATTTCTGTATATAAGTTTATTTAATGTTTGAATTTATGTCACAAGGTGGGTCTTACAATAGCAACTATAATTAATTTTAACAGGAGTCTCTTTGTAAGATAATGAATGATACCTGGTGGTATACTGTGCGGGTAAGGGTAAATAAAACAACGTTAACTGTCTGACAGCTGAGTATGCTGCGCTGAAGGAAGTCCGGATGCAAACCGCCGACTCGAACGTTATCTGTTGCGAACTAGAGCCGCTGAAAGTGTGGCCGAAGTCTACATGTTAACGCCGCTCCTGCCACCGCATGGCGCCACCAACAATCAACGATTTAATATCGCCCGGAAGTCAGACGCAGACCACATGGTGTGCACCTGAGATCGTTTATGTACTTTGTTGGAGGGAGTGTTTATTAATTTATATTTTATGGGATCTAAATTACACGCTTTAATTATACATGATAAAATCGACACGCCGACAACGTAAACAACATGTCAAGTTGCGCGACTATTTTATAATGTTCCTCCATGATTGCTCGCAGTAGAGCGACTCGACGAATATTGTCACTATTTATAACTTTATTTGTAATGTAACATTTTCAATTTAATAAATTCTTAAATAGGACACATGCAAGCGTATCGTCGCTCGCTCAATACAAAATGGAGATTCGTCTGCGAGGGATAGTTCCAGAACTGGATACGATTTAAACCAAGTTATGTTTCTATGTACAATTGTTAGATTATCTGGACAAAATATATGCATGAGTCTTCCACAGATATTTGCCAATGATGCGTCTACGTGACGTCACAGTTTGAGTGATACATCAATTTCGACATATTAAAATCTATTATAAAACTTCTACGTGTTTTGTTTTATGAAAACAATAAATTTTTGCATGTCGCTACAATCACTGTTCAATCTGGGAAGGTAATAGGTCAGCAAATAAAAATACGACCCATTTGAATAATAATACAATCGTAAAGAATGCTATGCTGTCGTTTTAGTAAAATTAGATTGAACGTTGAGTGAAGACGTGAAGACTACTCGACCAATGCTTGTCTCAGTTCATCACCGGCTCCGGTCGCTGTCAACAGGTGAACACAATGACAGGGACAGCCTTTGTAAAAAATATGTTGATAATATTAAAGTCGGCACACATGATTAAACCATCTGCCAAAAGACATACCAAATGTGATATTAGACAAGGAAATGTGTACCCGTTACCAGTAATCAGAACAAATAGATTCCGTAACTCTTATACCGTGGGAATTATATACAACAGCCAGTACACACGGCACGGCAGAATATAGTAGATTAATACTGAATCACATGTATTGATAATCTGTGATGTTTTGATGCGTTAATTGTATTTTATAATGTGAATCCAACTCATTTTAGCTGCTAATAAAACTTATGTTATATATATGCTTGCTCACCGAATTTTAAGGTAGATGTTGATTTATTTCTGTAATGTTTGTATCTTAGTTCAGTTTCATACGAGCAGTATATAGCAAATGGTTGTAAAGCGTTATTCCTTTTCAGTGCGTATAATTAATGAAAACATTAGCGTGAATTTGTATAGCAAGTTCTATTGTAATACATTCAAAACAATTAATCCTTAGTTCAGGTATCTATGTCTTTGGGTTTAGTCAATCAAATGTCACTTCGAGAAGTTTCTGCCCTCGTTGGCCATAAATGGATGTGGTGCAGGTGTTAACAGCTATTCTTATAATAAATCATTGTTAACGAATGAAATGCATTTTAAAGATGGAATTCGGCCTTATGAGCTCTTAAAGATGTCAGTCAACTAGAATTTTGATCCAATAGAATAACAAATTATTGCGATGAAAAACATTGGTTGTCTTCCAGAAAAAGTGGAATATTTTGAGGGAAGCATTCAGCTATGCTGTAATTACCGAGCAATTACAACCCGTACATAAATATCCGCCTCACTTTGTAGTCATGTGCTAAATTGTGGTTCAGAAAGAAATGGAGTAATGCTAGTGATTGATTCAAGCAAGCGGATACGATCACTGAATGTTCCAATGACTATTCCGATTGCCACCGAACACACGCACAGGCACTCACGCACAAACACACAGACACTCACGCACACAGGCATGTGCACACACACACATACACACACATACACACACACACACACACACACACACACACACACACACACACACACACACACACACACACACAACACACACACAACACACACACACACACACACACACACACACACAATGTTTCATGGGAGTACACGTAATAAACTAGTTTACTATGGTGCACGTTTATCCACACTGATACCATGGGGCACATATGTTTGTGTGTGTGTGTGTGTGTGTGTGTGTGTGTGTGTGTGTGTGTGTGTGTGTGTGTGTGTGTGTGTGTGTTGTGTGTGTGTGTGTGTGTGTGTGTGTGTTGTTGTGTATTTGTGGTTGTGTGTGTGCGTGCGTGCGTGCGTGCGTGCGTGCGCGGAAGCGTATCTGTATTGCATAACCAGGATGCTTTTTATTTCGAGATACACATCAAATTATCAAAAATCAATTAATATGGAGAACAATGATTGTTTCTGCTACACACAGTGGCCCGTTTGTGACGGGTCACAGACAAAACTAAACGAAGAAGGCTTCGCACATGAACTGGTAACCTCTATTGAACATAAGCTTAATCTTCACTCGCACCGAGTGAGAGAGGAACATAGAGAAAACTGTTCAAGAAGGAATTGCAGTTGAAAATGAAGAACGAGGCAAATCCGATGGCGGGCAGCAAGCGGGTGTTGTCCGTAGCATTTCGCACTAGTATTACGGCGAATACTGGTAGCGCGAGTATCACGGACACGGTGCAGATGATGACCACGTTCTTGGCCGTGCGAATCGCCTTCAGGATCACGTGACATGCGCTCGCGTCAGGGCAGCTGATGGGGTGGACCTGTTCTCGCGAGAAACAACGTGACAACGTATTTGTTTGATCGAAACTGAACCAGTGACGTCATGCAGAAACATCATAAGTTTTACTTTTGGATGAACCAATAAATGCTGACTTTGGATATGTATGGTTTATGGGGACATGAAACACTTCAACAAACATTGCAATGACATGAGAAAAACCATTTGGAGGACGTTTGACCATGATTTTATAAACGGAATGTTTTAAGTATTTTTTCAAACTTGAATATCATTGACCACTATGGTACGCTCAAGCTGCATTTCGTTCGACTGGTTTCTATCTACATAATGTACATTTTCGATTTTTTATTTATTTTATCAGTAGATATGTTTGCATCAAAACAAGAATATTGTTCGTATTGTATATGCTAGGCGTTACATAGATCAACGAATCATGTGTACGCGATTTCGAAATAACGTGTTAAATTAATTGACTATGATTTGCAACCAATGAATTAATTTCAACAACAGGATGCGACAGAATATTACAAGTAACTAAATGTAGCCGGATTTGTGCATTTATATAACACGACAAAACGATCATCTCACAACATCTAACATTAGCTTTACCATCTCCACCACTGTCACCACCAAAGCATGCGCCACCGTCATCCATCAACACAGACATCACCAAAATCATCCCTCCGATAACACCATCAATCAACGTCATCAACGCCAAACTAAGCACCTTATTGCACCACTAACACCTTCGCCGTCATCCCCGCTACCATCACCATCACCATACTACCGTTATAACACCGACGATAAAACTACGTGTACCTGAATGGCGATGTCCTTGTGTACGCGAACAGCGACCAACGTTATTCTGGCGGTAGAGAACACAAGAACAATCGCTGGAAGCACCGCTACAAGGCCATACGTCAGGAGATTAATGACTGAAAACACAGAAGTTGCCTCTGCCTCTGCCTCTGCCTCTGCCTCTGCCTCTGCCTCTGCCTCTGCCTCTGCCTCTGCCTCTGCCTCTGCCTCTGCCCCTGCCCCTGCCCTGCCCCTGCCCCTGCCCCTGCCCCTGCCCCTGCCCCTGCCCCTGCCCCTGCCCCTGCCCCTGCCCCTGCCCCTGCCCCTGCCCCTGCCCCTGCCCCTGCCCTGCCCTGCCCCTGCCTTATTGCCCACTAACACCTTCGCCGTCTCCCCGCTACCATCACCATCACCTCTACCGTTATAACCCGACTAAAATACGTGTACCTGTGCGATGTCCGTGTCGCCAGCGCCACTATTCTGGCGGTGGGACACCAATCGCTGCACCGCTCGCCATACGTCTTTCCCTGCCCCTGCCCTGCCCTGCCCTGCCTCTGCCTCTGCCTCTGCCTCTGCCTCTGCCTCTGCCCTGCCCTGCCCTGCCTCTGCCCTGCCCTGCCTCCTGCCCTGCCCCTGCCCCTGCCCCTGCCCCTGCCCCTGCCCCTGCCCTGCCCCTGCCCCTGCCCCTGCCCCTGCCCTGCCCTGCCCCTGCCCCTGCCCCTGCCCCTGCCCCTGCCCCTGCCCCTGCCCCTGCCCCTGCCCCTGCCCCTGCCCCTGCCCTGCCCTGCCCCTGCCCCTGCCCCTGCCCCTGCCCCTGCCCCTGCCCTCCTGCCTCTGTCTCTGTCTCTGATAGCTACCTGCTGCTCCACGATAGGATGTACAACATTTTGTTTTAGCGAGTGTGCAAAACTCCTGTCATACGAAATCCATCTGAAGAACACGAGTCCATGTGTATATATTTGCCATATATATATATGTATATATGGCAAATTACTTTTTTGAAATGATCATTATGAAGGAAAATACCTCTCAACGCACCCAAAGTTGATCGCACAGTGATAAATTTAAGGATTCACCTTGATTTCCCAAACGCCACTATGAGCAATTCTGAATTGGCAGAGCAGTCATTTTTATTTGTAATGCTAAGTCTGCTTTCTAGAATGTGGGAAAGTTAAACATCAAAGGTATTGCGGTTAACTCTGTGCACCTCGCAATTATTGCCAAACAGTTTTGTTTTGAAGTTAGACGTCTTGTTTACCACGTAGACCTGTTGCAGGCGGAATCTTTCACTGAGTACTGAGGTAGACGTTATTTGCCCGGAGTAATCGTTGGTATTGTTACGTCGTAAATTCGATTCAGTTTATGTACGGCATAATATGATTACGTAAAGCGCTATGACATATTCGGCGGCACTCGAAAACACTTGTTAACGTGGTGAATACTGAAGATTTCGTTGGACATCACCTTTCAGCCTTTCCTGGCCTCAAAGAAAATTATATGTTTTCTTGAAAAAAATAAGTTAAGATAAATAAGTAACTAATTTTGTGTTAAAAGAGTAATTATTATGTCGTGTTAGTATAAACGTTGACCTGTACTCTCGATGTCTGATTGCTGCAATTTACCACGAAAGCAACATGATTTTCATCTACGACAACTCAGGTTTTATTTTGACTCGCAAAATGGCTTAATCTACGCAAAGATTAATTGATTTCGTTGTCTTAGAAATAAATGCGTGCAATAAAAATAATCGCCTCGGTTATTGTCCAATGATGTCAGATAATATGTTTACATTATTTGATAGACATTTCCTCGTAATAACCGAAACATGTAGCATTGTGAGTGTTCTTTCTCTTTGCTATGTCTAAAGACACAAGACAATTTACGATGCTCCCAGCATTATGTATACACAAGGTCGTAGTGTGACCTCAATAAAGTTATGAAAATGAACCACAGGCGTCATTGTCTCCATTTTGTGAGAAACAGTGCTTTAGACATCGCTTTCTATGTTGTCACATTGTCTTACTGATACCATGTATTTATCTGTTTTTAAAATATTGATAGTTTAATGATTTAGTACTTTTTCTTCTTTTTTAAATTCGTTATTCGTTTTTAAGACAGACCACATCGGATATAAGTGTACTTTTGTGTGTTTTAATGTTTATCTTCCGTATTATATATATATATATATATATATATATATATATATATATATATATATATATATATATATATATGACTATATATATTCTCCTTTATTTGCCCTTGCATCGTAATTATGTTTATTTGCATGTGTATAATTTTTTACTAAATAAACTCATCATCATCATTGACGTACGCTATAGTCACAGTGACGCGAACTTAATGATGTCACTTAGTAACGCTAAATTACCATTATGTACTACACATTTTCGCCAGTGAAAGATTCGTTGGACTGACCACTTGACTGGGCGCTACTGGAATCGGCGATGTGTCGTATTTACGCGAGAGGCGCCACCATACTGATCATCTGCGTGGTGCCCCATATGCAAGTGGCGGTGGCGCATGCTGGTGTGGGTTTACGTGGCGCTGGTGACTTTACTTACGACGGTGTTCACAGTTTGCTAAATATCCACAACTTGCAATACGATTACTGTTTAGACATGGTAAAAAGTACGAATCACCACACCGACGACTATGCGATCCACGCCAGTCCCGTGACCAAATGTCTAAAATGGTGTTGGAAGAACGTAAATTGTACGTCAATCGTGAGATTGCCTGATGGAAGCTGCAACTACAGCGTCAACGCCGTCGAGTCTCTCTCCCCTTTGAGGGGCGCAGACACCGTTCGGTTGTACTACCGATGTCCGAAGTACTACCGATGCAGCCATGGGAAATGTGAGAACGGAGCGACGTGTAGAAACACCTTACGCCGTCGACCCGGGGTCTGAGTGCGACTGTACGACAGGTTGGACAGGCTGGTTCTGCGAGACGAGGAAAACTTGCAAACTCAAGTTGTGTCGAAATGCAGCGACCTGTCAGGACATTGCGGACGGATTCATCTGCCGTTGTCCTGTGCTCACTACTGGCGTGTTGTGCGAGACAATCCTGCCCGCCACCACCACAACCACAACCACAACCACAACCACCACCACAACCACAACAACAACCACAACAACAACAACAATCACGCCGCCTACAACCACCACCACTGCTACGGAAACCATGAAGACAACCAACATGACGTCAACAGTCACGACGCCGATGGTGAAAGAAGACGGACAGGACACGTGGACAAACATTATCATCACCTTGGCTGCAGGAGGATGTATGCTACTGGTTGGGATTGTCGCGGTCTTCGTTGTTAGGGCCGTTAGATCTACTGGCGGCCCGACAGTCGCCACAGGAGAGGCCGGAGGGTAAGTGGGAAAAACCCCGGTGGGGTTGGGGGGAGAATAGTCACCTAAACGGTTTTTGCTCCATTTTTGCTGCCTTGTTGATAATAATCGCTGGATCTCATATTGAATTAACGGTTTTTATTCAACAACAACAACAACAACAACAACAACAACAACAACAACAACAAACATAAAACATGCACACTACATGCACAGCGGTGTGCTGCTGCTGCTGCTGCTGCTGCTGCTGCTGCTGCTGCTGCTGCTGCTGCTGCTGCTGAAAGATACGGCTGATGTCATAGACTTATTAATAGCCATGCCCATGCAAACAGAATATCATATGAATCTGAACTAAATTACAAAATAATATACACAATTCATGCACAATAATTGTCACGCAGTGTATGTGGCACTAACATCCGAGCGCAATTAATGTTAAAGCGTGGCCCGTATATACCCTTGCAAATATGAAGTCAATAATAACGACCTGTATGTTTTTTATATTGATAAACTAGTTAACTGAGTTATTTTAGTTGCTAAGCCATTCCACAGTTGTCTCAGGGCGGTGATATATAATAATTCAGGCTCGCGATGTAGATACACATGGAGACCCAGAAAATGTAATAGGTGCTACCTACCAACGTTACGTAGTTGCATTTTGGATAGTATATATACATCAAACAATACTTAATGGTTCTTTATAAAGATATCTGCACAGACACAAACTGTTGTATGCATTTAGCTCACCCCACGCGCTGTCTTTCTATGTTTAAAATGTAAACACTATTAACTTCAGCATTGATTTGTATACCATCTTGGGATTAGGAGACATGTTTAGATAGAACTAGAAATGACTGGGTGTGGCTCACGTCAGCCTTAGTGGGAGTGTCCCGACAAAATTTCATTGACATTGGTTTTTTGTTTGTTTATATATTGTTGTCACGAAATCGTTAAATTACAGGGACAAACATTTCAGTGTGACTTCTTAGCCGAGTTTTCTGTACTTGTTTGTACGCAGCTGGGACTGCAAATGTACATTTTTTTTTTCTGGTTTAAAGTAATTCTTACTTTGTTATCAGTCGTTACAACCGTTACAATTGTAAACTTTCTTCTGTCAAATATAGATGTTCCAGTTCCATTACCAACATTTGTTTGACAGAGCCCTGCACGCTGGCGACGTTGGCACAAAACTAACGGGTACAACGGCACCAAAGTATACTTACACCAGGGGACCATTTGGAATGTGTCGAGCAACGGCACGGCAAGATGAAGAGGAGGAGGAGGAGGAGGAGGAGGAAGAGGATGTTGCTGAGAAGGATGACGAGGACACGTGCAATTCACTTTATAATTACGCGCGTTCAATGTTAAGTAGCAGCGAAGGAAGTGAAGACCGTCCAACACCCAGAAAATAGTGAATATTCGTTTATGTACAAAAACACACTACATGTGAGATGCGATGCAGCATAAGTGAAGGACGTCATGCCTCGGACTTTAGTAACTCTGTATAAATGTTAGCAATGAACGTGATTAAGGATACTCATGTAGTTAGATCGACAAAAGAATTCACCGACTTAACTAATAACCATATAACTCCTCTATAGTTCCCACAGATGGTTACAATGCTGGCATCCTCCCATGCTTGTGGTACAGAATTCACCTCCCAAGCATTGGTGATTAGTTGGTGCAGTCTGCTGAACAGATTGTCTCCTCCGTGCTTCCATTTATATATATATATGTGTGTGTGTGTGTGTGTGTGTGTGTGTGTGTGTGTGTGTGTGTGTGTGTGTGTGTGTGTGTGTGGGGCGTGTGCGTGTGCGTGTGCGTGTGCGTGTGCGTGTGCGTGTGCGTGTGCGTGTGCGTGTGCGTGTGCGTGTGCGTGTGCGTGTGCGTGTGCGTGTGCGTGTGCGTGTGCGTGTGCGTGTGCGTGTGCGTGTGCGTGTGCGTGTGCGTGTGCGTGTGCGTGTGTGTTGTGTGTGTAGTAGCGCAGTGGCTAGACATTTAGAATCGACTAAGAGGACCTGGGTTGAAACGTGAAAGTAATCTTCTCTTAAATAATTTTCTGAAATAATTCCCTCCATTAAAAATTATACTAGAAGCAACAGGTGTTCAGTTAGTTTTAATGTTTTTCTGTTGTAAAAAAAGTGGAAGGTTGGCTGCAAAATAGATGAGAGATAAGATGTTGAGACGCCTGCAACAGCCCTTCACGACGACCTAATGAAGACGAGTGATACCAAATTGTGTAGACGTATATTACTCATGATGGTAAATTTCCTAATTATTACATGTTTGGGATCAAATGTGAACATACAACTGTATTTGTAATCTGGTGATTTATTTAAACAACTTTACATAATATCATTATTATCATTATAATGGGCGCTCATTTTATACAATTATCCTTAAAATGCCATTATTGTACAAATTCTAAGAGACATGGGCTTCTAATCTTGGCGTAATTGTGTGAATGCTAACTTGCTTTCCAACTGGCTATATTAGTATTGATTATAAAGTGTAAGTTATTCTAGGGGAGTAAAGCGTAAAGCGTTTTGAGCTATCCTGAAGATTGGATACTGCGCTGTATAAGAACTTATCTTTTACCATCATCATTTTTGACATCCATATAATATAATATGTGTAACTCTCGTTCAACTGACTTAATATAACCTGATTTCACCATCCCTTACGAACTATGAAAACTGTTCATTCAATGTGTTGCTCTTGGATTTCGAAACCTCTACGTCAGCAAATATACTACAGAATGTTGCTAAAGCCAGAGATGTAACCGTTCTACGTGGTCGTAAACATCGATTTCTATGTAACTATCACATAGCTGACTTGTAATATAGCTTGATAACACAAAACTTTGCGAATTGTAAAAACAGTTATTATATAGGTATGGATGGAATGCGCATACACTGACCGATATGACACTAAACAGGCTAATGGAGCTTGTAAGTGTGTCTCTACACATGGTGAGATTCCGCGCGATTGGAGCTGACTTGGAAACAAGACAAGTCACAAGAATAATATTCTAATGACGGATGAAAGTTGTACGAATGAATACTAAACAAATCAGGTAATACATATATTGTGGTATAACTTTCTTATCTTAAATGTCTGACATGATTTTGTATTGAGTTTACCACACTGTCATAGACATGTAGGGATTTACGTAGCGCAGATAGTATTTTAGGCCGTATGTGTCTTTTACGGGAGTTGCATTTTACCTTGTTGTACGTTGTGGTTTCACAAAGGTTCGATATGCCCATATACATATGACAAATTGTCTAAATGCACATAATCATAACACATCACATGTATACATTTGCTCTAGTGCTGGTTCGATATTCGATATATCGAAGTATCGCGATACTTGCGAAAGTTCGATACCGATATTTAGTGGTATCGCGATACTTCGATACTTTTGGTATCGAACGCCCACTGTTCGATACCTTCGATACCTTCGATACCTACGATACCTTCGATACCTTCGATACCTTCGATACCTTCGATATTTCGATACTTGACATCGAGTCCATTCGACGATGTCGATGCGAAGCCGAAGACGCAACATCTTTGTTGATGACGACGTTGTTTACGGGAGCTATCACTACAGCGCTTCGCAGCCTAAATTGACTTAGGCGTGTTTGTTTAAAAATAATATAACATACAATGTGAATTGTTTTCTAAAACTTTATTGTAGAGTTAGTTTGTATAATAACTGTTTTCTGTGAGCGATCTTAGCCTAGGTCAGACTTCGCTTAGCCTCGTTATCCAAACCAAGGATCGTACGTGACGCTCTCGCTTGGTGGCACTACCATGTCATCTTTCTCCCTACTTTACTTACGGTTACGCGTACAAAAACACACATCCAATAGCATTTTTATTGAGTGTTTATTGCACGCACTAGTATTTATGAAACTAGTTTAATAATAATATTGTTAATATAAATAATTATTCGAGCGCGATGCGGAGGCTTTGTTTATCCGGGTTCCGTTTGGTGGCGCTGTTTTGTTGTTTGGTGGCGCCACCATTTGCCGTACACGACGCCCACAACCAAGACGAACGACAACATGTCGAACGTTCATCGCTAATTTGGCACTTTTCCAACAAAGACTGTCTGCTATGCTAGAAACGTCTCAAAGATAGTGAGGGAAATACATCGAACATGTCACCAATCAAGAAGCTATCAAAACGTGATGATCAACTTTCATCGTAAGGCATGTGATGTCGACGTCGTCGACGTTGTGGACAACGTCGCATTGCCATTGACTCGAGAACGTGTTCTATCGAAATATTCGACAATGAGCAAGCAGTGAACATCAAGTTACAGTCGAAGCGAATCGCCATCGATTGCCGAATCTACTAAGTAACTGCGGCCACAGCGTCAAGAAGTGACATATACGACGTGACTGATTAACGATGACGATTCGCTTACTGCATCTACTGTCACTGTGACACTGGCACTGGCCAAACAGGTTCACCACTGGCAGAGCCAGAGGTAGAGGAAGAAACTGACCTGTTCTTGAAAACAGTTGCAAAAACATAATGGGGCTTGTTATGTGTATTTGATAACGTGGTAATTTAAGTTTTATATTTTTAAAAATATTGGTGTGAATTGGGAAGTACAATTGTAATTTAAATTAATATTTTTTCAATTATTAATTAGTGTTATTTTATTGTAATCATCTATACAGTTTTGATGCTAAATCACAATTATCTTTATGATAGAATTAATAATAAAAAAGTTATAACAGTGAGGGTTCAGCTGTGCTGGCAGTGACACTATTATAAGTGATAGGTGTTTTTATATAATAATAACATATTATTTGTATGTTTCATTTGTTTCAGCTGTATTTGTTGATGGTCATTTTAGGAGACTCATTGACTTGAAATTAAGCTGCTATATTAAAGTGTATTTACAAACAGCTGGGGTGAAGTACTGTTATTAATTTAAAATAATTCAGTGCAATTAATTAATTAATTTGTCACTAGGTATTTTATTGCAGTTGTCTTTATTGTTTTAATATTATATTACAGTTACCTTTTAGTTTTACAACAGTAATCAATTATATTGAAACTGTTGTTTGGGTACTTACATAAATTGAAAAATGCATATTAATCATTGTTTGCATGACTATAAAATTGTCACATATTTCCCTACAAGTGAAACATTTTGTGTTTCTGTGGCATTAGTCTAAGTGGATAATAGTGTTTCTTTGAAGATCTCTACTGTACTGAATTACATTTATAAGGTAAATTTCGGGTATCAACTAAAAATCTAGTATCGATTGATATCGAAGAATTCTGATATCGAACCAGTAATATATCGATCGGTATCGAAGAATTCTGATATCAAACCAGTAATATATCGATTGATATCGAACCAGCACTACTTCTGTTGCATACTGTGCTTCTACTGGGAACTGTGTTCTATGTGAAAATTAGACTTAATTACAACGTAAGTATCGAGTATCGAACAAAATTCAGGTATCGATCGATATCGAACAAAACCTGGTATCGAACCAGCACTAATTTGCTCCAATACAGATTTGCTCCAATACAGATTGCACTGCGCGAAAAATGGCATTCTTCGTTACTTGTCAAGATCGAACCGGAAGTCATGATAGGTCGGTACCAGGTGACTCGATAAGCGTCGCCTATCAAAATGGCTGAATCCTTCCGTTTGATCAAAAACTGACCTTTCTCCTACAATGGCTGCGTTCTGAAGAAACAAATGTTTTCATACCGACATGCCGAAACCATGGCACTGAGCTTAAGTCAGTTGGAAATTATTCATAAGTATTAGCAGCTTAATAAATAAACTTTAATTGTTTTAGAAAGTTCAAAAACATGGCGGAATCCCTTTTCTCAAAGAACATGCAATCCTAACGTTCAAAATCCCTCAAAATCCCACATACCATTCCATATAGTATATTGTCACATATATATTTTTTGTATGACCGTTATCACCTTAAATGTGTTTTGAAAGCGTAAATTATGGTTTGCAAGTGGTTGCATTAAAAAAATTATTCATGTGTTATATGAGATTCATAAATCAATATTAATTGTTTTCTACAAAGTTAAAAGCACCGCTGATTGTGTTTTCTTATCTACGGAAACGTCCTATACCGCCACCGCCACGTTCAGGATAGATTACATCTAACTACACCCAAAACAATCCCCCAGAGGCCAGTCTTGTCGAATTCAAATTGCGAGTCCTAATGTAAGAATGGCACGGTGTCGCGCTTACATTTTTCAGATCGTTAAAAACTTTCCGATTGACGTTTCTGCGCATGCGCGATGAATGTAAAATCAATCAATGTGCAGCGAAACGACAAATCATTTTGGTATAAATGCCACGGGCTGTTCGTTAATTCTCCTGTGATGATTACTGTGAAGAGATGCTTAAAATGTCGTTCAATACAATAACATCTTACGTTTGTTTAAATCACTGTCACGATTTACGCTTGCTATCAAAACATGCCTCACAACTTGCTTGCCTCGTGTTAATTTGCGACAAATAACTTTGCAGAGAGGATATATACATCCTAACGAACAATCCGTAGTATTTATACCATAAATGCATTGTCCTTTCGCTGCATATTAATGATTTTATATTTATCGCGCATGCGCAGAAACGTCAATCGGAACTTTTATAACGCCGGATTTTTTTTAGCGCTACAGCGGTATTCTGGTATACTATGTCTACGTAAGAGTGTTATTGTTCATGAGACATGATTAAAAATCACTTGCTTTATTTTTCCATAACTTATTCGAAGCTAGAGGTAAATTATGTAATTAAATAATTATTGATTTTATATTCAGCCAGGATCTGTTATCAGTTCGGTGATCGTGAATATCTGGTAGATATATTATTATGTGTTGACAATGAATCACAAAACACCAAAATTAACTAGTGTATTGAGGATTACTGCAAAGTTTGACGCGCACCAGTATTCCGGAATAAATGCGACATTTCACTATTATGTTCATCCTCTAGTTAGTCAAGTGCTAGCCTTGTAGTACTTTAAAGCGGCAGTTCTAATTATCCTTGGGAATTCGCAACAGCAACCTCCACTGCATTTGTACCTTGCCACAACCATTGACTCACTCGCAATAAAGCATCAGTCGGGAATACATTGTTCATTTCATTTTGTGGGTAGCAATCATCCTTTGAAGGATGACAAGTGGTTACGTTTAAAAGGAGCTTTATGTATTATTTTTAAGGTATTTCTAAAAATTGAAAACAATAAGGGGAACAACATTTAGAAATTGCAAGAGGGTGGCAATTAACGGACTATTAGAGCAGATGTGTGAAGAAAAAGGAGTTGGATTTGTAGATTTGTGGGGATATTTTGTTGGTAAAGAAGACATGTTTATGAGAGATGGCCTCCATCTAAGCGGAAAGGGCGCAGCAGTGTTCTCCGAGAACCTTCTTCGATCGATGAATAATGGAACAGGTTGCAACTTTTTAAACTAGTTTCGCAGGGGGGATACACAGAGAAGCCAAATACTAGAGGCATAGATAAATATAGCAAAAAGACATCAACAAAGAACAGCCTGGAAAGCCCTACGGAATTTGGTTATAAATGTGTTTGTTTAAATGCAAGGAGCATAGTAAACAAAAGAAATGAACTAAACATTATGGTAGAAGATATAAGACATAATAGGTATAACTGAATCTTGGGCCACACCCGATATATCAGATGCCGAATTAGGAATGACAGGGTATGTAATGTTTAGGAAAGATAGATTAGGAAGAAGGGGAGGCGGAGTTATTTTATATATTAAAGAATCCATCCAAGCTTATGAAATAAAATTAGAAAAAGAAGCAGAATGTGAAGAAGCTGTCTGGTGTAACATAGTTACAGGAAACTCAACATTAACTGTTGGGTTAGTGTATCGGAGTCCAAACATAAGCATGGAAGAGAATGAAAAAAATACATAACGCTATCAAAGAAGTGAGTAAACGGGGCTGTATTATTATGGGGGATTTTAACCATGGGCATATACAGTGGACATCTCTACAGAGTACCGGGAGAGAGGATCAAGAGTTTTTAAATTTAGTACAAGATAGTTTCCTTTCTCAACATGTGTTAGAAGCAACCAGGGGCGAGAACGTGTTAGACATAGTATTGAGCTCACAGCATGAATTTGTTGATAATGTCAAGATATGTGAACCACTGGGGTGTAGTGATCACAACCAGATACATTTAATCATCAAAGTAAAGGGAGAACGGAATAGAAAAATAAGGCACAGGAAATATTTTCACAAAGGAAGATATAAGGACATGAGGGAATATTTAGCAAAGATAGACTGGAATAACACACTGAAGAATAAGACAGCAACAGAATGCTGGAATATTTTAAAGAGTGAAATTGACTGCGTCGTTGACAAATTTGTCCCCTTGAAAAAACAGGGGAAACGGTCAAAGAAGAAACACTTATCGAAGGAAGCCATTAGAAAAATCAAGTACAAGCAAATGATGTGGAAGACATATAGACATACCGGAAGTGAAGAAGACTATAGCATTTATAAAGAAGCACTTAATCAAGCTACAGCTGAAATTAGAAATTCAAAGAGAAGCTACGAAAAACAAATAGCTTTTAATATAAAACATGACAGCAAGAGTTTTTATGCGTATGTTCGAAGTAAACAGAAAGTTCAGGATAAGGTCGGTCCTCTAGAAGGTAGTGATGGAAACATAATAACAGAGGGATTCTTAATGGCAGAAAACCTAAATGAGTACTTTAGTTCGGTGTTTACCAGGGAAGATATTAGTATATTACCAGTACTTGAGACTAAGTTCGAAGGGAGAGAGTTTGACTATTTAGGACAACTAATTGTAACCCCAACAATGGTAGCTATGAAAATAGGAGATACGAAGGATAATAAATCACCTGGAGTGGATGGGATTCCTCCCAAATTACTATTGGAAATTGTAGAACAAATCAGCATACCGCTTGCAACAGTGTTCAATTTGTCATTAGAGGAGGGAATAGTTCCGTTAGAATGGAAAGAAGCAAACATTATACCATTATTTAAAAAAGGTTCGAGAAACAAGTCAGAGAACTATAGACCAGTGAGTTTAACATCGGTGATTTGCAAAATATTAGAAAGACTAATTAAAGATCACCTGGTTGATTTTCTTGTTAAAAATAAATTGATAAACCCATCTCAACATGGGTTTTTAAAAGCGAGGTCATGCTTAACAAATATGTTATGTTTTTTGGAAGATGTCACAAAGTGGCTAGATGAGGGATCACCAGTCGATATAATCTACTTAGATTTTAAAAAAGCCTTTGACAAAGTGCCACACCAAAGACTACTACTTAAACTAAAGGCCCATGGCATAGGAAATGGAATAATCAATTGGATAGAAAAATGGCTTATTGATAGAAGACAAAGAGTAGTAGTTGATGGGGAGGTTTCAAACTGGAAAGCAGTTTTGAGTGGAGTACCGCAGGGATCAGTACTGGGACCTATTTTATTCTTAATATATATAAATGATTTGGATGATGACATAACAAGCAAGGTGTTGAAGTTTGCGGACGACACAAAAGTGTTTAGGAAAATTAAAAGTGATGCAGATAGACAGCATTTACAAGATGATCTTAATAAGTTGATAGAATGGTCTGAGAAGTGGCAAATGCTGTTTAATTTTGGAAAGTGTAAGTGCCTTCACACAGGACATGGAAATGAAGATGCACAATATACAATGGGTGATACTGTACTAAATACTACCTTAAAGGAAAAGGACTTAGGGTTAACTATTAGTGCTGACATGAAGGTATCAGAGCAGTGTGGAATTGCAGCAGCGAAGGGAAACCAAATTCTTGGATTAATTAGGCGAAATATAGTGTACAAAGAAAAAGAACTAATAATACCGCTGTATAAAACAATAGTTAGGCCTCATTTAGAATATTGTAACCAAGCATGGAGGCCATATCGCAAGAAGGATATTGATATGCTAGAAAGAGTACAAAGGAGAGCAACCAAAATGATACCAAAATTCAGGAATATTAGTTATGAAATGCGTCTAAAAGAATGTGGTTTAACAACACTAGGAACCAGAAGATTGAGAGGAGATCAGATTGAGGTGTTTAAAATATTGAATGGATATGAAAATATTGACAGAAATATTTTTTTCACAGTCAAGGAAGAGAGAAGGACTAGAGGACATGGAGTTACATTAGCAAAGAAGCAGTGTAGACTAGATATTAGAACATTTTCATTTTCACAAAGAACAGTAAACGAATGGAACAGATTATCAGCTGATTGTGTAGGTGCTAGTAGTGTTAATATATTTAAAAATAAAATCGACATATACCTAAGAAGGGCAGGGTATACTTA
Source organism: Ridgeia piscesae (assembly GCA_025642075.2). Classification (NCBI taxonomy): domain Eukaryota; kingdom Metazoa; phylum Annelida; class Polychaeta; order Sabellida; family Siboglinidae; genus Ridgeia; species Ridgeia piscesae. Next base: position 67,434 of record JAODUO010001335.1, on the reverse strand, counting down.
GATAGATAGGTTGGACTCTCGATAAGCCAAATGGCTTCCTAGTCCACCTGCCATCTAGAGTTGAATCTCTAGGTGGCAATCTTGTTAAATCTTGTTAAATATGGCAGGTGGCATTTTTTTAGCGTATCCAGGGAACATGTTACGTCGCCACTTTCTGGATAGAAAACGTAAATAAATTTTTATTTAAATCATTTTAAACATCAATATTTTTATATGTTGATAAATAGATTGCAAGATAGGAAGAAAGTGTATATTCATCAGCGTAAAAGTTTGAAAAACATTATTGTTGATAAACAGTCCTTTAACTCTGAAATTAAGTAATATTGAAAACAACAACTTATTTTCATATTCACCAAAATTCTGCGAAACATGCTCCATTCTATCACTATCTACACCCCTAGAAGTACAAAAGCAAGGGCATGGGGGCATCATGCTACAACCAGTCTAACTTTCTACGTTCTGGAATTTATTTTCCCATGCCACATGCCGGAACAGTAATAGTCAGTCTGAGTTAGTTGGAAAGTATTCATGTGTTCTATGAGCTTAATAACTAAATATTATTTGATTTTTAGAAAGCTAAACAATATGGCGGATTGCGCATTCCGACGTATCCACGGAAACGTTATATACCGCCACATTCTGGATAGATTACGTAACTTTAGCCAGACATATTCCTGTAGGGGGAAACCTTATAATGATCAGATTGTGAAGCATTACGTAAGAATTGGACGGTGTTAAAATATTCTAGTATACTTATTATGATTATATAAACATGTTATTTACCATATAAGAACTGGTTTCAAATTCATTTGTTTCTGTAACTTATTCAATTTTATTTAAGCTTTACTATTCATTATTCAGTGATTTGTGTTATTTAAAAAACATGACAGATTTTGTTTTTAGGTATCCATGGAAACGTTTTATTACGCCACCTTCTGAATAGATAACACAATTAAACGTACAAGTATTCTGTTTGAGGGCACGCATGTCACTTTCAAATTGCGAAGCATACTGCAAGGCTAGCAATGCGCTCAATATTAATTGTGCTACCTGTATAAAATTTTAGATGCGCATATAACACCAATTTTAACATAAATCGGTTTATATTTTAACCTGCCTAAAATCATGTCGATTTCACTGTATCGCCTTCAGTGTTTGATTCTAGCAACGTCGTTGCGATGTTCTGCTCTTTCTAAGACTTGGTTACTTGCTACCTTGACTAGTGTGCGCGATGAAATGCTGAAGAACCATACTATTTGTGATATGCACTGTTAATTTGTCAAGTCCGTGATACCAAATATATGTTTTCTCTTTGTTTGATGCTACAAACTCTTAGACTTCGAACAATCTACAATACTCTCGTTGTCAGCTCATCGAATTCGTTCTTCTCTTCTCATGATTAGTTCATCACTTTATGTTAGCCACATGTTTGTGACTAAAGTATTGTCGAGCTTGGTTTTCAGTGCAGCTGTGTGACTCAAAATCCTCACTATCTAAATCAAGAATGCCTTAGTTCTCAGGTGGTTTCCTCCAAACAGCCAAAACTTGGGCTAACGCATGAGTTGACCTTCTGTAGAATTAGTGAGTCCATTACAGGCTACACATTTACCCCCTGTGTGGGATTTTTTTACTTCCCCTGGCATAGACACCAAATAGAAGGGACCACCGGCTTTTAGTGGCTCTTCCGAAAGACACAGGCAATGTTAGATGAAAGAAATTGCCTAAGTTTCGAAACGGGATTGAACCACCGTCCCCTCGATTGACAGTCCGGCGCTCTACCGCGCGACCACCGCTCCCCACTCCATGAAAAACTGCAATGAATGCAAATATATCCAACATTGTTATACATGCAACGTCCTTTAGCACGCGCCATAGTTAGTGTAACGTTTACATCAAACACGACATGTCATTGTTTCATTGTCTGACCATGACCAAACGACCCGAACGAAGTAACTCCTAAATGCGTTACCTCTTCGATTTAAGCAACCATAATACAAAACTGCTTTGATTAAAACAAATATCGAAAATATCCGTAACATCAATTAGGCACGTTCGAAAATCTTCATCTTCAATGCGTGAAAATAATAAAACGAATTGAGTAAGTTGGGAGAATTAGGTAATTATGGACGGTGTGGATACAGTATATGTTCATAGTCCAACATAGATTGTTCATAGTTTCAAGTATATTATAAACAAACAAACAAACAAACAAACAAACAGAGAATGATCGCGCTATGTTGGTACATTACGCACTAAGCTGGTCCAAGACGGCAACGAAAGCGTCACACATAAACACAATAGCTGGTCGGTATATCGAAACACCTTGGTGTACGACCTGCCAGCAGACACCTGTCATATGTTCGCGTATGGTACACGATGGCAACCTACAACGTGCGTGACATGTCATTATAGATACGATGATACAGTAGGTGACAGTTGTTTCACCTGCGATATTCATGCCAGAATTGCTGCCAGTTTTACTCTGACCTTTTCAAGGTGTTACCATCGGAACACCCCAGCCTGCGAGAAAATGTCGCCACCCTGGATATATGTGATAAGTCGACGACTGAGAAAAATGCTAGAAATAAGTACCGAACGACAAAAACTTACAATTGTCACTTAAATGGTCTATGTAGGCGTACTCGAAAGCCTCAATGTATGGCCACCATACCAAGTACAAAACCTATTTGTGAACACCGTGCTCCTAGAAGTCGACCTTTCATCATTCGCGATTGTATCATAGGAGGTAAAGTACGGTTGCAATACGTCTCTTAAAATACAATATATTCCATATTTATGTGATAAATAGTGCTTTCATTATAATGGTTACACTATGATGGAGATGCTGATCTCAAATACTGGACTATGGCTGATCTCAAATAGGTTCAACGACATACTGTGGTCAAAGAAGGCTATCAGTTAACCCGTCACTAGTGAGTCACCATTCGTGCACGGTGCACGGTGGGGTCGTGGCATGGTTTTACGTGCGTGACAAGTCGCAGTGTCAACTGGGGCGTTTCTCTCGCTTATAATACGTAGGCCCTATGAACATGTTTACGTAAGGATAGCACTATGTGGACGCTACACTTGGCGCAGCATGGTGTTAGTTACCTACCGATTTGTATTTTTACTAACCCGTAACATAGTTATGTACACAATGGCCTACCGGCAAATGCACAGCATAGGCTGTTCATGTGAGCAGCGATTTAAGAGAGTACATCTTAAGAAAACAACGATGTTAGTGTAACGCAGTAGTAATATGGTGCACTGAAGCATTGTGACTGAAACATCGGATTAGCAATCGAAGGATTTAAGGTAAAACAAGCTAAGTCGCTATGATATTTGGGCATGATCACTCAATCTACATAAACCCCTATACAGTGGCGGACAGTTCTGGATGGATTCCAGCGAAGTCGATATGATGTCCGACTGATCACGTGGAGTGCAAGTGTAAAGGTGTTTGCCGCGCTATGTAAGAACTATCTTCATTGACCCGGAATGTTGGCGTACTTATTTGTAACAAACGAAAATGACGCGTTATTAGCGCTGACGCGGGAATGAGGTTATTGTCGGGGAAGGGCTGAGAACTTCCGCAGCTTCAAAACACCCTTCGCCCTTGGTCCAGGGTCTATGCTTTTAAGCCTATATTACTATTACAAAATTAGCAGCACACGGTCATCAGCACAGAATCCCAAACAACGAGCTGTGACATATTTGGACGAAGTAGTGCATTCTCTGGTATCTGTGTTTACCCACTGTTACTCCACAGTTACTCCTGAGAGAATGGGGTTGATTAATATCCGGAGAATGGGGTTGATTAATATTCGGAGAATGGGGTTGATTAATATTCGGAGAATGCGGTCTTAGACATCTTAGACATTGATGCCAGTGTTTACGTCACGGTTGATGGTTGATCAAAATAGTGTGTGTGTGTGTGTGTGTGTGTGTGTGTGTGTGTGTGTGTGTGTGTGTGTGCGTGGTGCGTGCGTGCGTGCGTGCGTGCGTGCGTGCGTGCGTGCGTGCGTGCGTGCGTGTGTGTGTGTGTGTGTGTGTGTGTGTGTGTGTGTGTGTGTGTGTGTGTGTGTGTGTGTGTGTGTGTGTGTGTGTGTGTGTGTGTGTGGTGTGTGTGTAGTAGTGTGTGAGTGTGTGTGTGTGTGTTGTGTGTGTGTGTGTGTGTGTGTGTGTGTGTGTGTGTGTGTGTGTGTGTGTGTGTGTGTGTGTGTGTGTGTGTGTGTGTGTGTGTGTGTGTGTAGAGAGAGAGAGAGAAGGTGAGTATGCATTTACGTAAGGTATTGAATTGTAGCCATTTTACAATAACCATTCAACCAATATTTTGCGCAGGAAAACAACTAACCGTAGATTAACGTAATCCACGCAGCCAAACACTGCGTAAGACAGCAGAGAAAGCATCAGCACTTGTGTGGCAACGTGGACGTAGCTAAGAGTGTATCAAGGATTAAATCAACATGACATTCTTGTTCAGTCAGACTGTATCAAGTGAAATACAGCAACATATCAGTACACGTTAATGGTATGCAGTATGCCATACAACATAGTTGAGGCGAACATGTACAGTTTATGAGAACCGAAGTAAGCGAGTGTGATAAAATAGGGAGTTCTTCACAACTTGTTATTTGGCTTGCATTAAGAAGTAAGGTTGGCGTCTAAATGTTGACTCTAAATCATTCGGGTGAGAAAGCAAATGTCAACATGTGAGTTTTGTCACATGCACTTCTTTCTACAGCGGAGGGGTAATAACAGGAGTCTCACTTCCGGTTTCAGTGCACTGACAATGTGCTAATGATGACTGTGGTCGTTAGGGGTTAATTTGCTTTCGCAGTCAACGAATGTATGGCTGCATGGCGATATACGGTGTTATCCATTCCCATAACAGGACTGCTCCCGATAAACAGTCTCATTACAGAATGGGTCATGCTAGGTCAAACGCTGTAACTTGTGACAGCAATACAATATGTTATATTTACTCAAGGGATATTTCACTTGTGTTTAATTAACCAAAATATTATTTCGTAAGATACACGATGTGGTCATAACGACTAATAGATCTAGTAAACATTAAGGTACAGTCCTCCCGTAAGTTATTATTTATTATTACGACGTTATCATATAGGTGACTCTTATTTATGATCGTGGGTTAATGCAGTTTCCACCCACAACACATATATGCTTATTTGACAGCCATAATAATATAATATAAGTAAAATATTACGTCTTCAGTGCAATTTTACGGATTACCTCAGCATTTATTTCCCTTGGAATTACACAAATCAGTTATAGCGAGGCTCCGGTCTACAATCATGGCATTGTGTGTATGTAAGACACACGTATGTTAAACACACCATGCATACACCAAGAGACGCATGAATGAGTCCCAGTCTCAACTTCCATACAACAGAGTATATGTGTGGGCGATATATTTGATGCATTCATTCGAATACTGTGCTTGTACTGAACTGTATTGTACTTATTGTACTGTATTGCATTATACTGCACTGTATTGGACTGTATTGTACTTATTGTACTTTATTGTATTCTACTGCACTGTACTGGACTGTATTGTACTTATTGTACTGTATTGCATTCTACTACACTGTACTGGACTGTATTGTACTTATTGTACTGTATTACATTCTACATTCTACTGCACTGTACTAGACTGTATTGTACTTAGTGTACTGTATTGCATTCTACTACACTGTACTGGACTGTATTGTACTTATTATACTGTATTGCATTCTACTACACTGTACTAGACTGTATTGCACTGCATTGTATTGCATTATACAGTGCTGTGCTATGTTGTATTGTATTGTACTGTACCATGTTGTATTGTACTGTACTATGTTGTATTGTACTGTACGATGTTGTAGTGTACTGTATTTTATTAAAATTAAGACTGAACACGTTCGCCCTGTTTGTATTCAACTGCATTCGTGGTGAGTAGTTTCGATTATATTGCCCTTTGATTCCATACTCGCTGGTTGCTTGTTGTTGTCATTTCTGGGGCATCTGTGTTTGCATTGCGTGGATTTAGTGAATAGCATATATGAACTTCCAAGCGATAAACACCTTCATTTTGTTTTATTATTTTGTTTTTAGTTGACGGGTGTCATGTGCGGATTTCGACAGTGATATATTTCCATGTAGTGTACCCGTGGAATTTTTATTGGACACGCAAATATGTTAGGTTTGTGAAGAAAAGGCGTAGAGACCACGACAGAATGTCTACAGGAGTTTTTCTCTATTTTTCTTAATGTAACGTGGTGACAATTAATGTCAAGCCGCCAGTAAAAACATTAAACTAGGTGAAACAACTGGGAATGCGTTACCTAATAGTACCATTCGTTCAGTTTATTATGCATAATAATACAAACATAAAATATATAATATAATTAACAATGCCATCAATGGGTATATATTATGCATACCAATATAATAACTTATGTAATTTGTATGCTTGAAAATACATAGCAGTAGAACCTCCTGAGAGTGGTAAGTAAGGTTATCAAATGTCAAACATGAATACTTACTGGTTCTCGAAACGGAACAGCCATGTATTCTGCGCACATCTTTGAATATAAATTTACAATTTGCTTAAAGTAATAAAAACCATGAATATAGCGCCGTACAAAAAGGTTCCCCTGAACGAATTGATGTGTAATAAAATGTAACAACAGCGTTAAACAAATTAAAGACTACGAAAACATGGCATCAACTGTCCAATTAAATTGTCATTTAGAAATAAGTTAAAAAAACACATAAAACCTACATGTCCGTTACCAAGGTAATACCCGGAGAGGAGATTGTACCTCAGCATCGGCTGCTATGCGGAGTCATGAGGACAAAATGAAAAACACATAGGAGAAGGTCCAGTGAAAAGAGGATTAATTAAGATCTGGATTCTGAAGGGAAAAAGAGACGGAATACAGAGACAAAGTGGGAGAGGAATACCAGCTGGAGGCAGACACTAATGCCGACGAAAGTTGGACATTATTTAAGAAAGTCGTCATGGGGGCAGCAGAAGAGATGTGGAACCACCAAAGGAGGGAAACACCTGGAGAGGGAGACTGGAGGTGGAATAAAGAGGTGTAGATGGGAACAGAGGAAGGTGAGCGGATGATCTACAAGGTGGCAAAACAAAGGGTAAGAAGAAGAAGTGGGTGTGATTAAAGACCAAATAGGGGAGATGCTAACAGATGGGGGTAAAGATAAATTGTAGAAAACGCCAGGGAACAGCTTGGAGAAGTACCAGCAGTAGAAGGGCCAGTCCAGGAAATATCAAGGGAAGAGATGAAGAAAGCCATACAGAATACGAAGAAGGTAAGAGCCGCAGGATGCTCAGGTCTCCCCATAGAACTTATCAAACACCTAGGGGAGAGTGGAGTGGACATGGTGCATCAAATATGGGATGGTGATGTTTGAAAAGATCATGGCACGCAGACTCAGAAAACTGATCACAGTCAACAACGTACAATTTGGATTACGTTCAGGGAAATGTACAACAGATGCAGTATTTATCATACAACAACTGCAAGAAAAACACCTAGAAGTGAGCAGGTGTCTGTTCTTTACCTTCGTAGACTTGGAGAAAGCGTACGACATGGTAACCATGGATCTGGTGTATTGGTCTGAGAATGAGACGGTCCTAGTGAAGTTAGTGAAGCTAGTAGAAGCAACATACCATGGAGCATCAACAGTAGTGAGAACCACGCATGGCAGAACTGACGAGTTTCCCATCAAAGTTGGCCTACACCAGGGTTCAGGGCTAAGCCGATTTCTGTTTATCGTAGTACTAGATGTCAGCAGCGAAGAGTTCCGATGCGGGCTGCCATGTGAACTGCTGTTTACTGACGATCTGGTGGCAGTAGTAACAGATACAAAGGAGGAGATGCAGAGGAGATGGCTTGGTTTGGGAGGTAGTGCAAGGGGCTAAACGTGAACACCCGGAAAACGGAAATGATGGTCAGTAGCAGAAGAAGAACAAAAGCAAACATCAAGACAGCCAAGGCACGAACCTCAGACAGGTGAAAAATTCAAATATTTAAGTGTCATCATCAGTAAAGGATGATCAGAGGAAGCACTAAGAGCAAGAGTGCAAAGTGGAGAGACCTATCCGGAGTTATCAGTGACAAGAAAATGTCCAGGAAATTAAAAATCAAGCTCTCCATGACTGTCATTGGACAAGGACTTCATTACGGAGCAGAATGTTGGACAGTTGGAAAGAAGGAAGAAGAGATTTTCGAGAAAACAGAGATGACGCTGAGATACAAAGTAAAGAGTGTGAACATCAGAAAGGAGCTATGAGTGAATAGCATAAAAGAGAAAGTCAGAGAAATGAGACTACGATGGTATGGACATATGCAGAGAATGGAAGAAAACAACGAAGTGAGAGCAATTGTTTACATGGTAGTGCCAGGAAAAAGACCAAGAGGGAGATGGATCACCCCGGAGGATGCCCAGGACAGAACATTCTGGAGGTCAAGCATTCGGCCGCTGACCCCACCTAATGGGAAAAAGCGAGGAAGAATATGAGATCCATAATCAACATTGTATGCATAGAGAAATATTGACAATTATGAACGTCCCCTAAAACAAACGAAAAGCGGTCAGTGTTGGTTCGTAATTTGCGCAGTAACTTGTCATGAAGTGGAGTTTAAACGCTTTTTACTTCCCACCCTAGTATATCACGTTAGACGACCGCCGCCACAGCAGGCTCGCAGCGTCGTGTACTGCACGATGTTACAAGCGTCAACATGCATGTCAAGTCGCTGTAATGCATGATGTGATGCGTTCCTTTCACGTTTTACGCGTACGTTTATGCCACGAGAAAGCTGCAAACACGCGACCAGAAGAGTTGCCCCTACGTTTTAGTGTCATTAAAGACCCGGCAACCTTTTGAATTTTGACTAACCCCTGACCGAATTTTATATACATTATGTTATACAGCCAGAGCCACTGCTGCCGGGCTCTTTATCTTAGCAAACCGTTATCTCGGTCAAAGCAACAGCATGTGTGAGTTGGCGTCTGGCAGTAGACAGCGGTTGACATGTCTGTGTTGATAGTATTCGCGCAGTAATTCCGGCGTGGCTGAAAGCTCCCGGCAACGTCGAGATTATGTTCGATTGAAAGAGTAGGGGTGAATTCGTCCCTTGAGGACATAATGTCGTATGACATATTCACTAAATAAAGCATATTCAATATAAACAATTGCGGCTAATACATTATTTTGTTTTATTAAGTAGTTAAGGTGTAATAGGGGTGTTATTTTTACTAGGACAACAAAAAGTTAAACAAATTACCGAAAATGTTTTACTTGATATGTCGTTTGAAAAAATGCACTTACGACTTTGAGTATACCAAGTGACGAATTGTAAAGCGCTTGGAGCAATCACAAACCACGGTACCGCGCTGTACACTAACTCACTTTCGCTGACGCAGAAAGTTGACGTCTTTTTATATCGACTTGTTAGGCTGCGCTCTCTGATTGTTTTTATTCGAAATAACGTCAACTGTATCGTCTAATATACACTTAAAACACAAACACTTGCATTATGTATACACATGAATTATGAAGGACTTTTCATTTTATTTTATAATTCCTGGTGTATATACCACGTTCGATAAGAGCATATAGCGCCTTATACGTCGTCTGACGTCACCATCAATAGCCGTAGCAGCACATCACGCCGTGCAGTTTTGCTACGAAACTTTTCCAATACTTATTAGTAGCACATTTCTGTAGTAATATATTTCCACCTCGCAGGTTTATAATGCGTTTATATATATATATATATATATATATATATATATATATATATATATATATATATATATATATATATGTATTATATATATATATATATATATATATATATATATATATATATATTATATATATATATATATATATATATATATATATATATATATATATATATATATATGACCATGTCAAGAAGGCGCTTTTACCATGGTGCAACGTATATGGCGTAGAGTTAATTTTATCTTCTTTTCTTTAGTTAGTTAGTTGCGGATTTCTGCAGTGTTATATTACCACGTTGTAGGTCATATTCCTGAGGTCTTTTGACTCGAGCAAGTAGATGTATGATTACAAAAAATGGCAACAACTGTCCAAATAATTATCATTAAGAAATATATTATAAAACACATATTAGAGAGCAATATATAGCCGTTGTCAACATTTCACGCATCGGAAAATATTGACAATTATGAACGACCCCTAAAACAAAACGAAATACGGTCAGTGTTGGTTCGTATATTGCGCAGTAACTTGTGATCAAGTGGAGTTTGAAAACTTTTTACTCCCCATCCTAATATATATCACGCTAGGTGGCGCCGTCACAGCAGGGGTCTCTCCCTCGTACATGGCACGGAATGTCGCGCATCAGCGTGCGTGCCAAGTTGCTGTATCTATTGTGATACTTGAGGCGTTTCTTTCACGTGTGATATTTATGTACATGTGTTTGTGCTACGATAAAACTATACACATGCTACAAAAACAGTTGTCCCTACGTTTAAATGTTAAAGACCTACCGACATTTTGATTTTTTCACTCACCTGAAACCCAGTTAAATAGATCACGGTGTGTCACCAGAGGCGCTAAGGATAGGCTGTTTATTTTAACTAACAACTGACTGTTGTCATGCGTGAAAAACGGCTACATCGAGCGATTAAAGTTAAAATATTCAATAAAATCAATGTTACGCTAATTAATTTATGAGTGTTAATTTTTGTACAATGAGGGTGTCGTTATACCAGAATTAACAAAAACAAATATTTTTTAAAAAATAGTATGAAACGTTTTAACAGAATATGTCGTAGGTTTTAAAAGGTCAGTTACGACATTGTGTTTCGCAAGAAACGAATTGTATAGCTCTTTGAGCAATCACATGGCTTTGGTATTGCGCTGTATGATAATTTACTTTCACTGACGCCGACAGGTGGCGTGTTATTATAATGTTTTATCTCGATCTTTTAGGCCACGCTCTCTCTGATTGTTTGTATTACGATTTCGTCAAGTATAAGTTATCGTCTAACACAAATGCTTAAGACACTAGGACTTGTAACATGTATACGTATGACTTGTGACTGTCTCTGTGTATTTATCTTATAATTCCTGCAGCACGTACCACATATCTTAATTCAACAAAAGCATACAGCGCATTATAAGTGGCATGACGTCACCATCAATAGCAGTAACAGCAGGTGACGTGGTATTATGCTGCGCAATTACATTAGTTCTTACAAGTTCGCGTCTATACTTGTGATACATAAAACATATGGACGAAGTAGATTCTGGGGTAACCTACGTGACGTACCCACCCACCTGTACGACACACCCCGTTTACGGACGTTTCTCATAATTATTATCGGCACATTTCTGTTGTAATATATTTCCACCTTGCAGGTGTAGAAGACCCGCTGGCATTTTATAATGGACATGTTTATATACGACTTCTTCTGTGCTGAAGAATGTATTTTTACCACGATGCAACTTTTACAATGGCGTAGAGTTTGTTTATTCCTGTCCTTTGCATCTACGTTAACTGCGCATTTCTGCAGTGATATATTGCCACTTTGTAGGTTACATTCCTGCGGGTTTTTCACTCGAACAAGCTGACGTGTATCTTCTAAGCGTTGTGATCATTGCTCACCGGGTCGCCTTAGTTATATTGTGCATTATAATAGACGGGTCATTTGTAGCCGGCGCATCGTGTAGACGGGACCGAAGCAACGTCTCTTCGAAAGATATCCAGAACAACCACCACCGGCACACAGTACCTGGTTGTAAGTATGTCGCATGATCGGGAGAACTAGCGCTGTTATATTGTAAAATAGTCAGTTTCAAATTACAACATTTGTTGAATCACACATATAACATACGCTACGAAGCTTTGGCAATTTCTGTATTCTAGTACGTAGGGTTGTGAATCACTGATTGCTGCCAATTCACGTGCTGTGTTGTTTGAGTAGAGCCCAAAAGCGAGTTTCTACTTTTTGTCGTTATTGTTGTTAGTATTATTATTGTTACTATTTAACCCAGACTTATTATTATAAAGTTTAGCTATTTACAATTGCCATGCATGTACACAACCGCGAACGCGTTAGTGGTGTCACGGTAACCTTTCAACATTATTATTACTTTGTCCTCCTTCGCCTGTGTAAAAGCGCTTTCGGTACATTTTGCACATTCGTTCTACACATCTACTCTACAAAAACTCACCATCAAACAGTAACTTATAATAAGTACATCACACAATCAACACCAACGGCATTGTTGTATGCAATGTATGCAATCTGTCTACGTTTGTGGCTATCTACGTAGTCACACAGGTGGCAGACATTGCGATTCCTTGGCCAATTGGTGAGTTCTTACGATTTGGTCAATCGTCCAAGGAAAGTCAAACATACCTCATACAAGTGGAAAATAGTTGTGAATTCCCCAGACAGTATTATAAATCTGGGTCGTTGGCTGCTGCTAAATCATGTAGACTGCTATTATATGTAGACTGATATTGCATGTAGACTGATATTGCATGTAGACTGATATTGCGTGTAGACTGATATTGCATGTAGACTGATATTGCATGTAGACTGATATTGCATGTAGACTGATATTGCATGTAGACTGATATTGCATGTAGACTGATATTGCATGTAGACTGATATTGCAGGTAGGCTGATATTGCATGTAGACTTATATTGCATGTAGACTGATGTTGCATGTAGACTAATACTGATTGTAGACTGCTATTGTTTGTAGACTCATATTGTATGTAGACTGTTATTTTATGTAGATTGATATTGCATGTAGACTGATATTGCATGTAGACTGATATTGCATGTAGACTGATATTGCATGTAGACTGATATTGTATGCCCAAGCCGTATATCATATTCTTCTGTGCTATTTGTCTGTTATGCGTGCGTGGTACATTTCTCACATTCATTATGTAAAACGACACATTGTTGTTAAGATCAGTGTGACAGTCTCCTTCTGTGGTATCTCGAGACCTTTATGCTGGCAGCCAGCGAGGACGAGGACGAGGACGAGGACGAGGGCGATGACTCACCTGCGAGTGATCCTAGTGCTGTGTCTGCTCGCCCTGTTGGCGGCGTCACTCGCCGCGGACCCGGCCCAGACGGAGCAAGACGACGACGACCTCGGGTCAAAGGACGAGCTGGGCGTGGCTACGCTGAGTCGGCAAAAGAGACATGGTAAGTACCTACCAGGACGAAATGTTAGAAAGATGGACAGTCGAACTTCACGTTGCGATCACCTCAAAATTATAGCCACCCACCCGTAAACAATTTTTGCAAAATGTAATATTGGGAACATAACAAAACAATATGTTCTGTTAATACGGTCACCTGTTCATTCCGTCCGTTTTTTTATCGGTTACATGGTATGGCCAAGTGTAGTATTAAAAATAACAAATTCATTATTTTGTTTCGCATATATTTATTATATTTAAATATTTTTTAAACAATATTATTGCATTTCCTTGTATAGTGTATGTTATGTGCGTCTGATTAAAGCATATAGTTGAGATATACGGTACCTTAATACTCAACATTATTATTATTATTTTGAATGTAAATGCCATATAAAATCATTTATGGTTGCATTGTTGTTTTAGAAAATTCCCTTTATAAGACAACAACACAAAATTTTGTTTTCTAAAGAAAACTGTAATACTTCTTCAACCAGATGTGTTTTCCCTTGTTCCCTATTCAGTCATTTGTGGGACACTGATTGATTAGTAAATGGTTTACATCGCAATTCCCGAGAACGTAATTACTTAATGTTGTATCGATGTACGTACATTCAGACAGTTACCTTTAAATCGTACGGATTACAGATGAATGATCAGAATTCACAATGCTCTACCTCGTAACTGCTGTATTTGTAAACATCTTTCAGCCTTTGACAAATCGTGCGGGTTGTGTCACTGGAAGGCAGGTGTATTTTTGGAGTGGCCGTGCGTGAAGGGCAAGAAAAAATGTGTCAAGTGGGTATGGCATAAAGTTGGCCTAGATATTGAAAGGTGGTGTAGGTAAGCATAGTATTTATGTTTGTTCTCTCTCTCTCTCTCTCTCTCTCTCTCTCTCTCTCTCTATATATATATATATATATATATATATATATATATATATATATATATATATATATATATATATATATCTCTCTCTCTCTCTCTCATTCCCATCTCTCTTTAATATTTAATATTCTCGTTACCTGATAAAATAAAAGCAACCAAACAGACATAGAAAGAATAAAATAAAAACACTCCCATGCTCAAGCATGCCACAGTATATAAGTAATGTAATGTAATGTAATGTAATGTAATGTAATGTAATGTAATGTAATGTAATGTAATGTAATGTAATGTAATGTAAAGTAATGTAATATATGCAATTCTACGTAATTGTTTGCGCGTTATAAACTATGTAATGTTGTGTGAATGTTCATGTTGATATTTTTCAAATTGGTTTTACAATTTTGTACTACAACAAAGTTTGATATAAATGTTTGTTTTACAGGAAATGGAAATTTATTGTGAGAAAACGGTGGTGCTGCCGTCATTCGGGTGGGGTAATGAAATATCCGTACAAACCAAAGTACCCGAAATTGGTACCAGTTTGCATCATACCACGTGAGTGTCTCGAATATTTCAGATAACATGTACATGTATGTACATGTCAGCCATTGTGCTTTTTGTATTGTACAGCGCCGTATATTATACTTGTATAAATATGGTGCGATGTAAATCAGTAAACATTTACATTATATATATGTGTGTATGTATGTATGTAGGTATGTGTGTACGTGTGTTTGTTTGTAAGTGTTTATGAACGTATGCAGGTGTGACTACGTAAGTATCTGAGTAA
>JAODUO010001335.1:0-47500 GCA_025642075.2 Ridgeia piscesae | reverse complement strand
TTTGTCGTTTCGCTGCACATTGATGATTTTTTATTTATCGCAAATGCTCAGAAATGTCAATCGGAAAGTTTATAACGACCGGGAATATGTAAGCGCGACACCGGCAGTACCAGGCCAAGAAGGCAGAGTGTCAAGGCGGGTGTCAGACGAGTCATTCTAGTGGACAGTAATATGTTAAGAATGATAAGAAACAATTGCTTATCACAAGAAATCCGCTCTGTCTCTTTGTCTGTTTTTATTTGTTTGTATCTACGTTCGAACATCAGTATATTCAAATCTCCATAAGTATGTCCGTCCTTTCGTCTCTCTCTCTCTCTCTCTCTCTCTCTCTCTCTCTCTCTCTCTCTCTCTCTCTCTCTCTCTCTCTCTCTCTCTCTCTCTCTCTCTCTCTCTCTCTCTCTCTCTCTCTCTCTCTCTCTCTCTCTCTCTCTCTCTCTCTCTCTCTCTCTCTCTCTCTCTCTCTCTCTCTCTCTCTCTCTCTCTCTCTCTCTCTCTCTCTCTCTCTCTCTCTCTCTCTCTCTCTCTCTCTCTCTCTCTCTCTCTCTCTCTCTCTCTCTCTCTCTCTCTCTCTCTCTCTCTCTCTCTCTCTCTCTCTCTTCTCTCTCTCTCTCTCTCTCTCTCTCTCTCTCTCTCTCTCTCTCTCTCTCTCTCTCTCTCTCTCTCTCTCTCTCTCTCTCTCTCTCTCTCTCTCTCTCTCTCTCTCTCTCTCTCTCTCTCTCTCTCTCTCTCTCTCTCTCTCTCTCTCTCTCTCTCTCTCTCTCTCTCTCTCTCTCTCTCTCTCTCTCCTTCTCTCTTTTCTCTCTCTCTCTCTCTCTCTCTCTCTCTCTCTCTCTCTCTTCTGTGTGTGTGTGTGTGTGTGTGTGTGTGTGTGTGTGTGTGTGTGTGTGTGTGTGTGTGTATTATAATATATATATATATATATATATATATATATATATATATAATTCTAACTCTAATTCTCTCTTTCTCTCTCTCACACACAGACACACACGGCCCGCTGTTGCTCTCATCCAGTTTGCATAGTTTAGGATTGTTAATCTGTGACATTTAATTATATAGGCCTGTGTGATCTCCCCAATCTCTTCGGAGACCGGACTTCAGTTGGTTGATTTTTGTTTAATGTAAAGCACCTCAGTAATTGTAGATCTGATGGAATAACAAATTAAACATATTTTTATACTGTACTCATACTCATACTCATACACCTACACTTATACTACAGTATAAGTGTAGGTCTGTTGATTTGTTTCAGACAGGCATATTAGTATGGCAACTGTTTGAACACCTTGTACACAATTAAACAACACTGGCTAACTTATGTCAGTAAATAAATAACGTGATAGTTATGTAGAAAACTTGGTGCAGTGCTATGTACGTATAGCGACCGCAGTGGCTTTCTGTCGTGCACTAGCAAGACTTCTCGGTACCAACTGATAGCAGCCGAGAGATCTTGTTCTACCTGTGTGTTCTATTTATATCTATGACGCACGCGGACGCGCACGCGCACGGTTAACATAAAAAAGTGGCTTCAGTTACCAGGCTATCTTCTCGGCGAAGTTACGCAGCCGAGAGAGAGAGTCGGTTAAAGGAGACTAAGACAGTAAAAAAACAAGTTGTTGGACACCAGGTGTGGTGCCCCCTTACGGCGCCTGCACAAACTAGGCTCAAAGCCGTACTCAGAAGAGTGGCTCCACCAAGTGGATACAAAATCTCAATTTGCCACTACGACCTTTCGCCCCTCTTATAGAATAAACTCGTCCAAAGTTCGTCAGTTCCTCTGGCGAAGTCGGCGATTGAACTAACGTTGTTGACGGGAGCTGTTGACGGGTAGGTAGGGAGTTAGGATGTACGTGTTATCTGTCTCTTGAAAGACCTGCATACCAGTAAGTGTATATATTATATCATTTAGCTATCGGTCGATGCGAGAGTAGCTTCTCATCATAAACACGTTCAGTTTATGGGGAGATGTCGATCTTAAATCGTAATCTGTCTCGGAGTGTCTCCGAATGCCGAGCCGAGCGTCTTCACTTTAACCGACGAGTGTGACTGTGAATCTCGACTCCCCTGCTGTTTGTGTCACTGTCAGTTCAATGCGAGTTCCTCGTGTCGTACAGCTGCCTATTTCAGATAGTCGAGACATCAATCAGTAAAATATTGGAAGAAATATGTTTCATTATTAACGACATCCGTAAATAGCATATTTATGATTGAAGACTTATTATCTTTATGCCTTATTTGTGGAAACTAATTTTTATTTCAAAAAGCATTATTTGTAAGTCACATAATGACTTGGATCATGGCCTATAATATATACTACAGACCTATAAACTAATACACAACCTAAATAAATGAAAGTGAAAGGCACATGAATAGAATTCGGATCCACCTCAATTGTGCCATTGTAAATGTATATTTGCCTACACTGGATACCTCACATATGTAACCCTCTAATGACTCTAATCCTAAACATGATTACTCAGCATTTCCAGGGCCAGGTATATTTATGTTTCACAAATATTGCATTTTGAGTCAAAGTCGCAAACACAACGGTACAAGTGTTAATGCGCTGTGCACATGGAATGAGCTATAAACAGTTTGTATCCACCAGGAAAGTCTGCTAACATGCACTGTTTATAAAACATAAACATGCGTGACATGATGTTAAATAATTGAATTAACATAATCAAGTGTTGGTCCAAATTTTACACAAGCGCCAAGTGCAATTATAACTAATCAAAATATTTAAATTGTGTAATATAGATAAAGAGAATAAATAGGTTACATGGTTGGAGCTCAAAGTAGTTTTCTCTAAAGGCGTCATTTATAACATGTGTACCAGGTTGGCTTTGATGTCTAAAAAATGAACTATGAGGATCACTAGATATAGTGGAGAGTCTAACCTTCCTTGACCAACGGTCAAAAACTATGCCCACCAAACACAACAAAGAATGATCACAAATCAGTTTAGCATTTGGTAACCTGCGGCAGTGAGTTACTTTCACGCAGGGCATTGCCAAATCACTGGAGGCTAAAAATCAGGCTCGCTGCTTCACTGTCATTTGTGTGCAGCTGTGTGACTCAAAATCCTCACTATCTAAATGAAGAATGCCTTAGTTCTCAGGTGGTTTCCTCCAAACAGCCAAAACTTGGGCTAACGCATGAGTTGTCCTTCTCTAGAATTAGTGAGTCCACTACAGGTTACACATTTACCTCCTGTGTGGCATCTTTTACTTCCCCTGGCATAGACACCAGACAGAAGAGACCACAGGCTTTTAGTGTCTCTTCCAAAAGACACAAGCAAATGTGTGGTGAATGAAATTGCCTAAGTTTTGAAACGGCGGCAGGTGGGATTGAACCACCGTCCCCTCGATTGACCACTCCCCTCATGCCTCAATCAGCTGCTGAGTTTGCTAATTGTAATATATAATAATACTGGCACTAGTATCCTCACAGATCAAGCTCAGCAGCATAGCAAAACCAAGGATTAAGCAAACTGATAATCATAAACAATGGGTGAGTTGTTGGCAGATGGATGAAGGTGCTAGGGTGGTAAGAGGTTAGATAGTATTACAGGCAGGTTTTATACGCGGCAAAACGAAACTGTTTCTTTCTATTTTAACATTGGCAGGAAACGAATTCCACAGAGTTGGTGCGGCAACAAAGAGGGAATCCGTTTCCAGGTTATATTTTCACTCAAGGATGTAAAGAAGGTTACTACTGGTTCATCGTAGCTGTCTGGAATGTCTTGCTGGAGTGAGCATCGAATTCAGTTATGTTGGTTGTTGACTTGTTGTAGATAAGAGGGATCGATAGATGTACAAATCTTGAAAATAATGCAGTAGTGCACAGGGAATCAATGCAGTTATTTCAGAAGTGGCACAGAGCAAGAAAAATGTGGAGAACGCAACTTTGTTTGGTACATGTTCTGTACAATAAGAATTGGTAGTAGTAGATAAATCTGTGAATGAATCAGTGGTGATTTCTTTGGTTACAGTATTACTGTGTTAATACAAATACAGCAACATTATAGCTTCGTCAAGTAAGCCAGAAGATACAAGCACGAGGGATGTATTACAAGAAACACCTATTGTTAGGTATTGTAGTCGTTGTACACTTTGTTTTATTTATTTTAATGCAGAAATACATACAAAAATTTAATAAATTTACAAGTGAATATATACAGTTTTGTCCCTAAGTCCTGTACGCGTAACTTCACATAGAGACATAGCTTTATGCAGATACCCGTCCACCCGTCATTTGGACGATGAGTAAAACCTGGACAGATAAACAAATAAAGGTCTTGAAAAATCTTAGATATATATTGTCAGTTGTGCCTCGAAAATGGGCATCACATGTGTGTTTGTAGTTTATTTCAGGTCAGCTGACCCGGACACAGCCCTCTGGAAAACTCGCTTTATAATTAGCCCCACAGGGAGTCCCTGAGTAAGCCTGCAACCAACCAGCTGTGTTTATTTTTTGTAAGAGAACCATGTAATGGAGGACTCTCTGCTGAGTCGACCACCTGTGTCTAGCTGTGATCTGTCATTGAGCACAGAAGCCACAGAGTGTGTCAGCACTGGAAACATTACACTTTTGTTCACCTTATATCTGTCAACATCCATGTTCTAGTGGCAACTTTTGTTCACCTTATATCTGTCAACATCCATGTTCTAGTGACAACTTTTGTTCACCTTATATCTGTCAACATCCATGTTCTAGAGACGACTTTTGTTCACCTTATTTCTGTCAACATCCATGTTCTAGTGAAGACTTTTGTTCACCTTATATCTGTCAACATCCATGTTCTAGTGACGACTTTTGTTCACCTTATTTCTGTCAACATCCATGTTCTAGTGACGACTTTTGTTCACCTTATTTCTGTCAACATCCATGTTCTAGTGACGACTTTTGTTCACCTTATATCTGCCAACATCCATGTTCTAGTGACGACTTTTGTTCACCTTATTTCTGTCAACATCCATGTTCTAGTGACGACTTTTGTTCACCTTATATCTGTCAACATCCATGTTCTAGTGACGACTTTTGTTCACCTTATATCTGTCAACATCCATGTTCTAGTGACGACTTTTGTTCACCTTATACCTGTCAACATCCATGTTCTAGTGACGACTTTTGTTCACCTTATATCTGTCAACATCCATGTTCTAGTGACGACTTTTGTTCACCTTATATCTGTCAACATCCATGTTCTAGTGACGACTTTTGTTCACCTTATTTCTGTCAACATCCATGTTCTAGTGAAGACTTTTGTTCACCTTATATCTGTCAACATCCATGTTCTAGTGACAACTTTTGTTCACCTTATATCTGTCAACATCCATGTTCTAGTGACGACTTTTGTTCACCTTATATCTGTCAACATCCATGTTCTAGTGATGACTTTTTTTCACCTTATATCTGTCAACATCCATGTTCTAGTGACAACTTTTTTCACCTTATATTTGTCAACATCCATGTTCTAGTGACAACTCAAAAAGTATTCATACTGGACCTTGTGAAAGATAATGTTAGATGTAGCCAATGTTCATAGCACTGCGTGTGTTTATGTCAGTGTTTTGAGCTTTTGGAAGCCACAGTACTAAAATAATAGTAGATGAGTTTACATTTAAGTTTAAATGACAATTCTAGAAAACATGCCATTTATAACCATTACGACAACATCACAAGCAATAATTTAATCATGTCTGGTATAATTAATAAGTATGTAACCTTAGCACTAAGATG
The DNA here is from genome assembly GCA_025642075.2 of Ridgeia piscesae. Taxonomy (NCBI): domain Eukaryota; kingdom Metazoa; phylum Annelida; class Polychaeta; order Sabellida; family Siboglinidae; genus Ridgeia; species Ridgeia piscesae. The sequence goes on along the minus strand of JAODUO010001335.1, from coordinate 41,755 downwards.
GAATTCAGACAAATGAAAGTGTAACTTATTTCCAAGGACCATGGAATGAATTTGTGAAAGTTTGCCACTTGAAATGCAAAGCATCTGTTGACAGAAATATAACATATACACCATCTGTAATGTCATGTAGGTATTCCAATTAGGATTATTGTCAAGACTAGTTAAAAAGTAGTAACTAATACTTATTAACTAGATTATAATTTCATGTAGTTTGTTAAAACAAAATGATGTCATAAAAACAGTATATTTTGACTTGTTCCACTGTGTCTGTATAAATGCTACATGAAATATTCATGTTTGTAAATAATGTCAACTTTTGGGGTGATACAAAAACGTCAACGCACATAATTTATCTGTAACCAACAACACACCAATAACTGCATTGAAAGTAGAAGTGTCGTGTTCTCGTGCAACTAGGAACTGTGTTGACAGGGCAGCGAAACTAGGAGGTTAGGATATCAGAGAGAGAGGAGAGAATAAATAAAACCCACATGTGAACCACTGAATGCTGTCTTCACACTGGGGCCATAAACACAGCCTACATCTGTGTGTGCCTTTCTGGTGATGATGTACATGAAGTACTTCAACAGACAGGTACTCTAGAATCCCTGTAGATCCACACAGCTATTCACCGACGACTGCTCTCATAGCAACACACGCAACTCTCGACTGCACATAGCAACACATTGTTAGAGTCTAATACAATGTACCTAGGTAGCTGTATAAAAATTTTTTTATATATATATATATATATATATATATATATATATATACAGTGTATATATATATATATATATATATATATATATATATATGTATAAGACAGACTACCAGCTAGCTAGAACTATCTGCACGCTGTATATATATATATATATATATATACATAATTATATTAATTTATATGTATATATATATGTGTGTGTGTATATATATATATATGTATATATATATATATATATATACTATTATGGTGTTAATATGTATTTTATATACACTACATATATATGTATACATATGTATGTATGTATATGTGTATGTATATACTACATAATTATATACTATTACAGTATCATAATGTGTACCATTTTACTAACAAATAAATTTACAAATTAATGCAATGTATTGATTTGATATTTATGATCCAAATCCGTATGAATTTATGTTAAAACAACGTCTTGACATAAACCATGATTTTGTGCCTGTAATCAGGACTAATGAATGATATGATTAAACCATGATTTTGTGTCTGTAATTATGACTAATGAATGATGTGATTAAACCATGATTTTGTGCCATCAATAATAAACATGTGATTCTACACTATGACTGTCTGTCTCTGTAAGCTGTGACTTAACAAGTAGATAGCATTTGCAGGTGAAACCCACTAGAACATGGCTCCTCACACAGTGTAGAAGTTATGAATAGAGTAAAAGTGATTGCATGACCTCCACGGTTGTGAAAGGGTTAAAGAAATAGGGTATGCTGGCTGTGTGAGGCTGACAGGTGGTTAAGGGTATTTATGTGAGCTAAGTCAGGTGACAGGTGAAGGAATTTGTGTTGGCATTCATTAAAGGATTACCTGCTTTTGAACCTGGTTGGAGGCTGGCTGCTTTGTGAGTGTGTGGTTAGTTTCTGGCTGCCTGTGGTTAGTTTCTGGCCGCCTGTGGTTAGTTTCTGGCTGCCTGTGGTTAGTTTCTGGCTGCCTGTGGTTAGTTTCTGGCTGCCTGTGGTTAGTTTCTGGCTGCCTGTGGTTAGTTTCTGGCTGCCTGTGGTTAGTTTCTGGCTGCCTGTGGTTAGTTTCTGGCCGCCTGTGGTTAGTTTCTGGCCATCTGTGGTTAGTTTCTGGCCATCTGTGGTTAGTTTCTGGCCGTCTGTGGTTAGTTTCTGGCCGTCTGTGGTTAGTTTCTGGCTGCCTGTGGTTAGTTTATGGCTGCCTGTGGTTAGTTTCTGGCCGCCTGTGGTTAGTTTCTGGACGCCTGTGGTTAGTTTCTGGACGCCTGTGGTTAGTTTCTGGCTGCCTGTGGTTAGTTTCTGGCCGTCTGTGGTTAGTTTCTGGCCGCCTGTGGTTAGTTTCTGGCCGCCTGTGGTTAGTTTCTGGCCGCCTGTGGTTAGTTTCTGGCCGCCTGTGGTTAGTTTCTGGCTGCCTGTGGTTAGTTTCTGGCTGCCTGTGGTTAGTTTCTGGACGCCTGTGGTTAGTTTCTGGCTGCCTGTGGTTAGTTTCTGGCCGTCTGTGGTTAGTTTCTGGCCGCCTGTGGTTAGTTTCTGGCCGCCTGTGGTTAGTTTCTGGCTGCCTGTGGTTAGTTTCTGGCTGCCTGTGGTTAGTTTCTGGCCGCCTGTGGTATGTTTCTGGCCGCCTGTGGTTAGTTTCTGGCTGCCTGTGGTTAGTTTCTGGCTGCCTGTGGTTAGTTTCTGGCCGCCTGTGGTTAGTTTATGGCCGCCTGTGGTTAGTTTCTGGCTGCCTGTGGTTAGTTTCTGGCCGCCTGTGGTTAGTTTCTGGCCGCCTGTGGTTAGTTTCTGGCTGCCTGTGGTTAGTTTCTGGCCGCCTGTGGTTAGTTTCTGGCTGCCTGTGGTTAGTTTCTGGCTGCCTGTGGTTAGTTTCTGGCCGCCTGTGGTTAGTTTCTGGCCGCCTGTGGTTAGTTTCTGGCCGCCTGTGGTATGTTTCTGGCCGCCTGTGGTTAGTTTATGGCTGCCTGTGGTTAGTTTCTACCTGCCTGTGGTTAGTTTCTAACTGCCTGTGGCTAAGTACAAATAGCCCCCCATAGTGTAGCCCTAACAGACAGAGATTCAATAAATGGGTAGGCAGTAGGCATGTTCTCATGTTATGATTGTCAAATTGAAAAACTGCGTGTTATAGATTTAAGAATTTAGATTTAGATGTCTCAAGAATGTCTTGAAGACAGTCAAATCTGCCAGCCAGGTAAAATGGTAAAGTTACATACCCGAAAGTAATTTAATGTGCAGATACACACCCAAAGTAAATCCAGATGTTTTTATTTAGTTTTAGTTCCATGGTAATAAGTGTGCCAAGAGGCCCTGAAGTCCCTTAGACTATTTTGTGAGTTTATATTACAAGTTTCTTTTTTGGTGAATCACAGTTACTGCCTCAACTGTTCATCACAATCAACTAATAATGTTGTGATTTTCTTTGGTTATTCACACGAGATGACCAGAAACACAGCCTGAGGTTGTGTGAATGCACCTACAGGACTGGTCGCTATCAAGACGGAGTTATCGATAATATAAATGATCTGTTTCTTGCCTACAGGGGACAATAATTTGTATCCATAGAGACACATAAATGACCATCAAAATAAATACTACAACTTTCATTAATAGAAAATCACTACTTCTGAAGACACTGATAACAACCTACAGGCAACTTTCCAGTTCAACGTGAGTGCAAAGGTTATTTACACACGCATCGGGCCAGAGTCCATTGGTTGGTCACTCTGATTCCCGTACTTTCATACTGGACATTTCAGAATACAATTCCATAATCGCCCTAGGTCTGGTTAATTAAAACTAACATGGCATAGATCTTTAGTTAAAAGCTACTCATCCTCAGTTTACATTTTAGCATTAATTAAAAAATCACTAATATATAATTATATAGGCCTATAAACCCACCACTCATGATTACCTGGGCCAAGACACATGACCAAGACCCATAGCTGATGGGTCGAAACATTATACATTTCACAAAATATGCACCAAAGTATGTTAATTTCTTGTATGTAACAACATAAAAACACTAAAATCAAGACTATAAATGTAATTAAATACATATATTACAGTGTAAGGTCTCAATCTCGCAGACTACCAACCAACACTCCAAGATACAAGAAGCTTTATTTAACGTCGGTTTACATGTGAATTGATAACATTAGCTCATCTGAGCTATTTTCCGACAAACAAGTGTAAAGCAACGAGACATAAAACATAAAAAACATACAGAGTATTTAAAATGACAGCAATAAAACATATAAAACACGTGTAATGAGTACAAAATAAATAATACATGCATGTATAATAATAATAATATGTTTTTTGTTTTGTTTTTTAACTTTGGGCAATCATAGCGATTGAAAATGGTACATAAAACATGCAAAGTATATTAGTTAAAATAGAGTAAAATAATATATAATTTAAGACATTAGCATACATATAAGTTAAAATGTAGAGAATATATGATATGTATATATAAAACTAATTTAAATAATTTAAGACATTAAAACATATTTCTGTGATTATTTGACTAAACTTATTAAATAAAAATACTTTAAAACATTAAAATAAATAGACTAAATTAAGGCTTTACAATATTTTACACATATCCATATTGCATGTATACAATGAAAGCTATATTCATAATATTGGCATAGCGACAAACATGTTAGCTGTTAGCTGTTTACCTACATATGGAGCAATTGCATGATGGGCCATCCCAATTCCAGATCAGTCTGCGAAACTCGCCGTAGTTTACTATTTTTCGCATTTCATTTGGCAGGCTGTTCCAGATCCGGGGCCCATCATGAACAAATTATTTAAGTCCATATTTAGACGTGTTTGCCTTAGGGACAACTGCAGTGTTATCCTTTCGCATGGAATACTGGGAACATTTTAGCATGATGAGATTTTGAATAAAAGTTGGAGCAATATTATTTACAATTTTGAATACTTCGCATGCCATTTCTTTTATCCTTTTAACGTGGAGGTGTTCGGTGTTAGCGGTCTTTAAAAGGTCATGATGCGTGGATGAATAATCATTGTAAATAAATCGAAGTGCTCTCCCCTGAATTTTTTCAAGTTTTTTGGTGCTAGATTGGCTACAAAAATGCCAGATCAAAGGACAGTAGTTGAAGTTTGATGTTATGAATGATTTGAAAATTGCAAGTTTCCCTTGTCGAGTAAGGAGATGACCGAGACGTTTTAAGACCGCTAACTGTCTAGCTGCCTTTTTGCAGATGTTAGCGATATGTGTGTTAAAAGTTAACGAATGATCAATCTCAATGCCGAGAAGGACAACAGAGTTTTCACAGTGAATGGTAGTGTTTTCAAAAGTAAAATTTGTTATGTCCCTTGTTCCCCTCTTGCCGAAGCTAATTGCTTGGAATTTGGATGGGTTAGCCTTCATCTGGTTGATATTGAACCACTGTAATGTAGAAGTACAATCTTGTTGCAAGGTGTGAATGAGAGTGTCAGAATTTGAGTGAGCATAAGACAGGGTGTTATCATCAGCATAATTGTAGAGAGAGGACTTATCCAAAAAGTGAAAAATATCATACGGTCTCATTCCATTGGTCAGTTTTGCTGGCAAGTGACCAGTGGTCAGTGTTTGTCTGGTAGAAGACATTGTGGCCCTGTCATAGCGGCAAGGGTCATCGCTAGACAACGGGGTAGGCACCAACTAGAACTACAATAGACACTAGCTGCTTAATCTTATTCTTTATTATATCCACAGTATACACACAAACTCACATGACAATGCCTGTCCAACCCAGCTACGACACGGAGGCAGCCTAGCCTCACCTCCCAGCCCAAGCCGGAGTGAAACCCTCCATCTGCACACCCTTCACTCTGTGTGCGTGCCTGACAACTCTCCTGTCTCTGTCTCTGTCTCTGTCTCTATCTCTGTGAGATTCCCTATATCAAAACTGGCTCTCACTACACATAATTTAAACCAGCCAATGGCTATCTCGAATCTTCCTGCCAATTAACTACAATGACCAGCTATCCCCTAAACCACTAATGACCAATACAGTCAACTTTCTAATCTCCTGCCAGGGGAGTAGAAGTCCCAGCTATATCTGACACTGCCACCTGTACTTTAATTAGTATAATATTCATTAATAATCATTCACATGAGCGCCATGGCTCAGGGGTAGGGCGTAGGACTCTCGACTAAGAGGACCCGGGTTCGAATCCTGTGCTGCGGTGTTAAAACCTTGGGCAAGTTTTTTCACTCTATTTGCTCCAGTCCACTCAGCTGTATAAATGAGTACCTGGCTATAGACAAGTGGTGGATATGTGTACGAGCAGCCTTCGCGCATTAATTGTAACATGTGGCTGGATGCTTCCCAGAGAAGTTGAGATGGTGTTTGATTGAACAGGTCTGCCAGGGAAGTAATGTGCAAAGCGCTTTGAGCAATCCTGAGGATTGGATACTGCACTATATAAGAACTTACCTTTACTTTAATATGTAAGTCGTGTATAATGACTTATAATGAACCCTACCATATCTATAATGAACCCTACCATAGCCCGCACTGTACACCTGTGTGGTACCTTAGCTATTGTGCAGTCTTCACTGGTCTGTCAGAGACATGAGTACTGAGTCTTTCAAAGTCTCACTTAACCAACTTTTGTCTTTGTTATCCATGTGAAGGGCTAAGGGGCTGGGTAATTGGGGCTAATCCTCTTTATTTTTGTGTGAATTTAAATTTAATGTTGAATGCTTTGAATAGTTTAGTATTACCTGATAAAAGTATATCATTATTTTACTTATTATTTCATAACAGCGTTTCTGTTCTGGGATACGACCACCTGGTGGCAACATTGGCAGGTGGTTTTCCCCAGGCGGATGTGAGAGGCTAAAAAATGCAACAAAACATATTACTAGGCAGGGTGGGGAGTCCCCTGAATTTCTTAGCCAATTCCTCTGTGAATAAGTTTCCATTCATTACATCGAGCAAAATTTAAATTTGCTAAAACCGCATGAGAAAACTTATTCGAAGTGATTGTACATACGTGTAACTTTGTTTATTTGATTTTGGTTGGAAATCATTTCCAGTTCACCGATGGAGCAAGTGAGAATGTTCGCGTCATGAATAGTGCTTCATGAATATTAATGAAGGCTGAATAGTGTCATGTTTGAAATTCTGTCCTTGGTTATAAATCGGTGCGATTTAATTAAACGTTTTTATTTTGAACATGCATACTAATGATTTGCTGACATATATTACATCTCGCACATATAATGAGGTACCATATTTGTGTTTTCGGCGGTTTAGATGTGCAGATATTCTATTCAGTAAAGAAATAAATATATTATGAATGACTATAAATATATTAAAATTAATGATGCAATCAGTTAATAGTAACGATAATAATTAAGTAAATTGTGTTTTATGAATGATGGTAAATCTATTTAACTGAACACGCGTGTGTGTGTGTGTGTGTGCATGCATGCACATGCGTGCATGCATGTGTGTTATGTAGAATACCATCTATAACAGAAATATGTTGGACTTTAAACAAATATAGGATATTATGATGATGGTATTGTATGTAATATTATTGTTTTATATTTTAAGAAATTGTACACACTGACCAAATGGACTGGATATGTCTGTTTTTTTCAAAGAATGTATCAGGGTAGTTTGATTTTCTGATACTTCAGTGACAGTTGGGAGTTAGATACTGTTGCATTGCAAAACTGATTGACTGGCTGGCTGGCTGAATGATGTACTGATTTATTGGTTGATTGATCTGATTGATTGACTGATTGACTGATGACTGATTGACTAATTGATTGATAATTGATTGACTGATTGACTGATTGACTAATTGATTGACTGATTGATTGACTGATTGATTGACTGATTGATTGACTGATTGATTGACTGATTGATTGATAATTGATTGACTAATTGATTGACTAATTGATTGACTAATTGATTGACTAATTGATTGACTAATTGATTGACTAATTGATTGACTAATTGATTGACTAATTGATTGACTAATTGATTGACTAATTGATTGACTAATTGATTGACTAATTGATTGACTAATTGATTGACTAATGATTGACTAATTGATTGACTAATTGATTGACTAATTGATTGACTAATTGATTGACTAATTGATTGACTAATTGATTGACTAATTGATTGACTAATTGATTGACTAATTGATTGACTAATTGATTGACTAATTGATTGACTAATTGATTGACTAATTGATTGACTAATTGATTGACTAATTGATTGACTAATTGATTGACTAATTGATTGACTAATTGATTGACTAATTGATTGACTAATTGATTGACTAATTGATTGACTAATTGATTGACTAATTGATTGACTAATTGATTGACTAATTGATTGACTAATTGATTGACTAATTGATTGACTAATTGATTGACTAATTGATTGACTAATTGATTGACTAATTGATTGACTAATTGATTGACTAATTGATTGACTAATTGATTGACTAATTGATTGACTAATTGATTGACTAATTGATTGACTAATTGATTGACTAATTGATTGACTAATTGATTTAACATGATCTTCCAGGTCGGGATACCTTTGACATCACAGCCGAGAGTGGACAAAGCTTCACCATTGGAGACTTGACCAGTGGTCAGTCAAATGACCAGGAGACCCCATCCCCCAGAAGAGACTTGTCTCGGCAAGGACAGAGAGACCAGCAAAAAGAAGATGGCATTTGGTCTGAGCTGTGTGGGAGCTCTATGGACCCTTCTGTCTGTTATAACCACGGGGTTCACCTGCGTAGGGTACTACATGCCCTACTGGATTAAGGGCACAGTACAATTCACCAATGGGACCGAGACATATATCGGCCTGTTCCGGCGTTGTCACTACCCGGCCCTGACACCAGGGGGACGCGTGGAGATCGTGCGAGAGTGTGGCCGCTACACAACATTCAACGATATTCCGAGCCCCTGGTGGCAGGCGGCGACAATAGTGATTGGAATTGGCTGTGGATTACTGGTACTTGTGACATTTGTCGCCCTGTCCGCGTGCTGTCTGCGGGGGGTCGTTACCAAGACAACCGCAAAGATGGGCGGTATTTTACAGTTCATTGCAGGTAGGTGATGCTAATACCGTCCATTTCTGATTGGTAGACTAATTATTTAGAATTGTTTCTTTAGATATTTATTATTACATATATATATATCTGTAGATTATTATTATTATATATATATATATATATATATATATGTAGATTTTTATTATTATATATATATATATATATTATATATATATATATATATCTGTAGATTTTTATTATATATATATTATATATATATATATATGTAGATTTATTATTATATATATATATATATATATTATATATATATATATTATATATATATATATATATTATTTATATATATATATATATATATATATTATATATATATATATATATATATACATTATTTTATATATATATAATATATATATATATATATATATATATATATATATATATATATATATTATATATATATACATTTATTATATATATTATATATATATATATATATATATAAATATATATATATATATATATATATATATATATAATATATATATATATATATATATATATATATATATATATATAGGTGTATATAAGTCACTGTGAAGGATTCAAGTAGGTTCAGTATGGCACACTGCTGCTGAGAGGAAATAAACTGTGTTCATCTCCTGTCAAACAGCTGTCAAACAGACGACATAATTTGCTGTCTGCAAATTTGTCATACAGTAGTAGCTTGTGACTACAAAACCTCAACCGTGACATGTGATGTCAACAGTGACATGTGATGTCAACAGTGACATGCCATGTGTTTATTGTTGTCACTAACTGCCTTGTGCCTGGCCTCTATCCCCTCCTACAACCTCCCCCCCACATTCTCCTAAAGTACTTTGTTAGAAAGTATGAGATAAGGACAAAGTTGGTGTGTTCACAGCACACTTGATACTGTTTGTGAGTTGACCCTGGAGCCTAGACAGAGTGCCCTTGTTTCAACATGGATCAACACTTGAGGCTGCTGTAAAAAGTCCGCCTAGGATCACTTCCCAGCTGTGGTTCATGTAGGTTTTCTCCACCTGGACACGGAAGCACTCTGAGTGGGAGACAGGAGACTGTAGCCGACTGTGTCCCTCGGATGAGGAGGTGCGACTGTCACTAACTTTGTTGTTTGTGTTTTATATGAATTGTGTGTTTTGGGTGTTGGTGGTAATGATGTAGATTATGAGGGGTGACATGTAATTTTATTGTATTAAAGAAGAGACTTGTATATTCAAATATATTTTGGTGGTTCTGTTGAAGCCACACCCACCTCAGAGTCTTTGTTAGTGCAGCTATGTGTTTGCTTCGCCAGGGTCCCTCAGAGCCTTACTTCCTTCGTTCTACACCATCCACTCCAGGCATATTTATGTTATAAAATTATTGCATCTGAGCGCATGTTTTGGGCCTAAAAATGACCCAGTTCGCACCGACATGTACTGATTATAGGTTATTTTAAGCATTTTTCCCAATAACATGTGACCACAGTGACGTAAACTGCAGTATTGTGGAGCATTAGGTAGGTGGGCAGCAAACTGTGCTAAGGGGCTTTGTCTATATAACTTCAATAATAAAAAATAGTTGGATTGATGCCCCACACCCAAAGAGACCAACCCCTCATAAAATAATAATTTGAAATGCCAATAAATTGCAACGATATTATACATTACCGTGCCATGTAGAGCTCTGTCTCTTTGCAAAAATAATTCTTTCTATTGAATAAAAAGGTTAAAACATATCAGTAAACTTCAGGTGGTTTATTATATTAAAAATAATAACATGTTTACTGGCACAGTTAAATGGATAGAAATATCAGAATCTGTCCACAATTTGTGTTCACACTTCACAGTAGAGTATTAAACTTTCTTCAAAAGTACAGTATTAATCTATTTTGTCCAAATAAAGTATTCCAAATGGACCCTTCAGTGAGGCTTTCACTCACCTACCCACTCACCCACCCACCCAGGCATACACCCCCACCCACCCAACCACTCACCCATGTCCAATGTTTTTATTGGAATTTGTTTACAAAGCCGCAATGACAGTGATTAGCATAAATATGCCTCAAATGTTGTTGCATGGTTCATTAAAGATATGAGATGAGGGGAGAAATGTAGTTATGACAGAGGTGGGTCCAGATTATAGATTCTATGCTATTCAGTATAATTAAGTAGGGCCTAGACTTTTTGCCAGTTACACGTTTTTGGTAGACACAAGAATGCCAACTCATAGTCTCATGTACGTACCTGCCGTGTGGTGCCATTGTGGTGTGCTTTATTACCTGAAAATACACTCCTTTTTCAAGGCATAACTGACAATATCTGTGATTGTGGAAAGACTATTTCCCTCCTTCATGTTTTGCCCATCCACCACCTGTCCGCTGATATTTCTACCTGTCTACAATGAGTTTTACCCATCCAAATGACAGGTGGACGGGTCACTGCATAAAGCTATGAAATTAACTATGATATTCCAGACTTGAGGTGGTATGGCCATTCAAATAGCATGTTATCTCCCCGGTTAGAGAGAGCAAGTGGGGGTTATCAGTGTCACCCTGCCTACTTACCCAGGGTTTTAGAGGCTGGCTACCTGTCAGTCTGTGATGACAGGGTGATTGCCTTATTGTCATTGCTGTCACCCTTTTAGTGGACCACCGTTTAAAGGATTTCAGGGTTTTATTGGATTTTGTTGTTATTGTGACATCAAAAGAAAAAGGGGTAGGGTGGTTGACATTTGCAGCAGATGGAGGGGTAGATTGTAGTCATCAAAGGATTTTGTAAATGTAAATAGCAATACGTGGGTCATTTGAATCAATAAATTGTGAAAAGTTTACATTCACAGTTCTTTTCACAGGTACCTATTAAACAAATTAAAACATAATTTTTATAATAAAGAGAACAAATAATGTTGACGTTTTGATGAGTATGTTTTATAGCTAATTATAATTGTAACAAATCAGAAACAAAAAATTTGACTGCCTCTTTGCGATTGACACAATTTTGTAGTTGTTCCATCTTTAAACGAAGTTAATAAGTTTGATGATTTAAACAAACATACAACACTCCTTTTTTAAGCAGCCACTTACTACAAACATGACAGATTTAAGCATCAGCAAACCTGATTCACAATCCATGTTATAAATCCAGATTCACAAACCTGATCCATGATGGACTGAAACTATTGAATTGGCCCCAAGTTGTCACTTGGTGTAGGTATTGCTACAGATTCCTGCTGCGATATTTGTTAAATCTCAATTAAAAATATAAATATCTTTTATTGCAATATTGTTTACTATCAATTATATTATACATATAGCATGTTTTATTTTTGAGGTGCAAATAATTGATAATTATGCAACTATATTATGATATGTGTAATTGTTGGGCTTAGTCTAATATATTAAAAAAAAAACTAAGACAATTTTATTTTAGTAATATCCACTGTGCGAAATAAATGTCACTAATTTGCCAGATTTACGTGATCTTGAACAAGTTATTTGATGATATTTAGGGACAATTTTATTAACAAGACCAGCTGTACACTTGATGTTTACAAAACACTGGAACAGAACCAAGTTTAAAATGTGACCAGTCTATGTACACAGTCATTGGTTTCTACTAAATCTGTACACAGCACAATCTGAATAGGAATTGGAAGTGTTTATTGACCCCAAGAATTTTTTTATACATAATAATTTGTTCAACGAATTACCTACAGCTCAGTTATGAAATAATATTGCATTAATACCATGGTGAACTAATATGACAATTGATGTGTTATTGTGTACACATATTATTAAACAAGAACTAACAGAAAAGTAATTATAAATAATATAATTATTATGAATTATTGCTGTAGATAAACTAAACATGGGAACAGTCACTAAGACCATTTTGGTCACTCTCGTGGCAGCCCATTTATTAAACCACAATTAAATGTAGTTGGCTATTTTAAACACTTTCAATGAGATCATAATAAACACGTAATATGCATATTTTGCATAATACAATAACGGACAAGGACAAATGCTTGAAACCACTTGAGTTAAACCGTGGCCTCAACAAACACCAGGATATATAAGAAAACTCCAGAAGTTATTACATAAATTACCATTCTCCTATACTCAGCATGTGGTGTCAGCTGTAGTGGGGCAGCAAGGGTTAATGTAAACAGTCATTGGCAGCTGAAAGTTGACCAGGGTATGCATGTGGGAATTGGGATAAAAGGGGTTATATTTCCTGTGTGTGACAAGGAAGAGGTGGGCTGTAAAATGTCTGATAATTCTTGAGACAGAAGTACTTAGATAATAAATCTACCTTTCTTGAATTTTTTCGAAATGTATAGTAATTATTGTGAGAAACTACTTTACTTTGATGTTCTGTGTAATTATATTCCACATTCAAAAGCGTTGTTATTTGTAGAATTCAATCATCAGTCATTTCATACAAATACTTTTGTGGGGTTGTCTATGATAATTTATTTACATTTAATTCCCTTTTTGTGTTATAAGTGTGGGTGTGTTTTAAAAGTAGTTTCTTGGTCATTCACTGGCTTAATTTATTCATTAGTTCTTTTCATAGCATTATTTTTAAATGCGTGCGGCGTGAAAATTTATTTTACCGAGGTCAGATCAATGAAAAGATGTGCGAAGACCACATTACAACATTCGTATGTATGTATTACATGCTCATGCTCAGTGTAGGCGAGTGTTATTTTAGGTCGTCTTTTGTGTGGTTGTGGGTTATTTGTGAATGTGGCACAATGTAAATAGGTCGGTATCTGTGTAACTGATCAATCGGTTAGCTCAAGTTTTCATTCTCCTTTTAAAGGATATGATCTGAAATTATATATTATATATCACTAATACACTATTAGGTGAGCGCACAGATTCCTGAAACAGTTGTCATAATATGTGTTAACTTTTAACAGTATTGCGGTAATATACTCCAGTATATTCAGCTGGTAAATGGGGCTTTTATGGTGTTGACCTTTTCTTTGAAAGGTCAATTGTCACTAGACAAGGCATGAACTTTGACCTGTGATGTCATACACTAGTTTACACTGGTTAGTGTGTTTGAGTTGTACACAGTTACATGTACACACTGTGTACAGAGAGTGTATGCACACTGATTGTGTGTGCTGTGTGTATAGTCTGACGAGGTAGATGAGACAGACTGTGTATTTATTTAACTGCCACTTGTGCTGTTTACTGTAGCAATTTATGAGAGAAGTTATGAACACTACAAGGTTTACAGAACACACTGGGTAATGTGGTAGGTTTACGTCAGCAGTTTCCTACATTTGGCACTGGGCGGCACTCAACACTATAATATTAGTACGCCTGCTGTGAGTCTCCTTTAGCTATATTTGGCTTCCCTGTAGTATAGAAATGTGATATAAATGATATATATATATATATGACATTAATTCATATGAAGTAAATCTATATATGTATATATATATATATATATATATATATATATATATATATATATATATATATGCTGTGTGATATAGTATATTATATTATATACACAACATCACAATAATCTCAGTTATTCTCAAGCGTCATTTGGTTTGAGTCACTCTTATCTAACAATTGATGTAAATTAATTTTCCTATTTCTGTTTTGGTTTATTTTAATATATATTTCTGTGTGAAAACAAAAATATAGTCCTATTATAATTGGTAAGCTTTATATAGATCTACAAATTCCAGTTGTTGAAGCGTTTCAGTCCCCTTTGATAATCATATCTGCAGATGTGTTTATATTATTTTCAGTTGTTGCCCGTTTAGTCAAATCTTTTCCAGGGATTTGCAGATGACCCAGAAAGGGTGTCCATAATGTTTGTTCTGTTGTATGCCCAAATCCCAGTTGTCCTGCTCCCAGGGATAATTGATATATGGAATGGGAAGCTAAGGCAGCCTGGTGGGAGGGAGCAGGGATTCTAGGCAGTGGATCCCTGTGGGAAAGGGAGGGGCAGATGTTCCTGCTGTAGATCACCCTATAGATGGGGTTTGTACAAACACCCATCAAACTGGGACAGGGATTGGGAGCTGGCAGCTGTGGTCCTTAGTTTCCCTGGGAATGTTTAGACAGGCCTGGGCAAGGGGGGGGGCAATTATCACCATCAGGAGTCTGACCACTATTTACTGGGGTCAGACCACATTAGATTTACAAGGCTACCTTCATAAATCTATCATGTGCTTGATAAACAAAGATAGATTTTGTTTAAATTTCTCATAGTGTAAAATGTTATTTAACTTACAACACGTGGAAAGTTTCTGAAATTGTCATACCTCGTATTTTTCAGAAAAACACCAACTACATTTTCTCCCAATCGATTGACGTATTTTGAAATACTGATGTGCTTTAAAAAATCAAACATACCAAAACATTGTTTTCATGTGGACCCTTTATTTGGGTAGTGATGGATAGATACTAATTGTGGACACTACTGCTACTACCACAGTGAACACTTCCACAGTGTCAGACACAAGAGAAGACACTACTGTTGAAGCCTGCTGAAGTCTGGATCGGTCCATTATAGTACCAGGGGTGTATACTTGCTTCCTTGGTTTAATTGATTTTTTCACCTCTTAACCAGTGACCAGGTCTGACTCTCTTCTTGACAATGCTCACTGATGCTGCTGTCACTGCTACTTCTGGGCTTTTTACCTACTGTGTACATGCATGACATGAACTTTAGCCCAGTTGCTACTTCATTGCCATATGAATTAATAGTCGTTGATATATATATATATATATATATATATATATATATATATATATATATATACATATATATATATAAGGTTAAACGCGCGTACAGGAGACCAGTTATGCATATAGCACCGCGTACGGGAGACCGCTTTTTTAAGGAGACTGGAGCCAGTCTCCTTAACTTTTGAAGTGTGATTGCATAGCTAATGCATTTTATTTAATGATCATCCTTGTTAGTGGAGATAGTTTAGATATATAGGAATGAACTTATGCAATTATTATAAACTTTATTTTATATTTTGATTGGTTTTTAGCACATTTATTGCAGACACTTGTATATATTTATGTGCATAAGACGCCGCGTACGGGACCCCAGCAGAGAAGTGCTTATAGTTTAAAAGTTTTGCTATATATTGATTGAGGGGTTAACGTTCCGTGCTCAGTGTACTATAATTTATGATTGCTTGATATGTATTAATTTTAATAAATATATACACACATTAATAAAACAAATATTTGACGGATTTGTTAAATGCGGCACTGTCAATTTGTGTATCTGCATATAAATTATATTTACGTTGTTATTGTTATCGTTGTTTTGGGTTTTGGATATACCAGGTCGGCGTTAAATATATACTACTGCAAATAAGTATAACTAATAACTAACTTCAGATTGCACACCGATCTCCCGTACACGGCATCTAAGCATATAAGGAGACCGATTTTTGTGTATATATGTTATTTATTACAATATCATTACAATATTGTAGTATGCGGTGTGTATTTGTATTACAGACAATGTTCCAATTAGACATAATTGGAAAATCAGTTACATAAAAATATACGGCTGGTCTCCTGTAGGCGGTCGTATATGCACTGGTCTCCTGTAGGCGGTCATATATGCACTGGTCTCCTGTAGGCGGTCATATATGTACTGGTCTCCTGTAGGCGGTCATATATGCACTAGTCTCCCTCCCTATATATATATATATATATATATATATATATATATATATATATATATATATATTGTGTCTATGCGTGTGTTTGACTGTGTGTACATGGGTGTGAGTGTGTGCTTGTATGCGTGCGTACATATGTACATGCATATGTGCATGTGTGCATGTGACTGTGCATGTGGGTCTGTGCGTGCGTGCATGCATGTCACTGTATTACACAGTCCAGTACTTAATTGTGATGGTATATATTCAGACAGCATGTCTTTGTATTACTTTCGTTAACCAAATGTGTTTAAGTAATAAGTACTATAACTATTTTCAAACAGTTGAATATTTTAGGGTACAAACGAAAAGCACTCATTACTCAAAATGATCTTATGAAGTAATTAAGATTTCTGCACTGAATGTTAAGCCATTGTCCATTAGATTCATTGATGTTGACATGTGTAAGGATATAAGCCATTGGTTTTAATAAAAGTGATGATCTGGTTAAAACGATTACACAAACTTACTTTGATCTGTAGTTAAACCGTGGCTTCCCACTGACTCTAGTAATGTTTTACTGGTATAACACCATTTGCTTAACATGATAAAGTTTACGTTTAATTATCTCCAAAAAGTAGCACATTATGTAACTAAGAGACATATTTTTTGTATGTATTGTAAAGAGTTCCAGTGAATTTGGTATGATTTGGTTTGGTTTGGTTTGGTTCGGTTCGGTTCGGTTCGGTTCGGTTCGGTTCGGTTCGGTTCGGTTCGGTTCGGTTCGGTTCGGTTCGGTTCGGTTTGGTTTGGTTTGAGACCCCCAGATGCTGCATCGCCTTGTGTAGGTGCTGGTCCAGCCTAGACTAGTTCACCCAGGTGACTAGGTCTGTCTTGTTTGTGGGCAGATACAACCTTGAGACCCTTAACTTGTGGCCCAAGAAACAACTTGGCACTTGCCCAGAACAAATATTTGGCACTGGACAGTGAAGCACCTGTTCTAGGGTCAAGAGTACAGACAAGGGTCATTAACCCTTTATCTTCATTACATAGAGAGAAGCCAGAGGGTCATTCCTGATGAACACAATTACACAACTAAGGGGTGCTGGACCTCATCTCCCCAATTTATGAATAAATTGTATTGATGAAACTCTTTGTTAAAATCAGCAAGAATCCAAAATGTGTGCGGTCTTAAATAGTGTTCAAGTTATGACATTTGAAATTTGTGACTTAAAAATCTCTATTATTCACATTTCTCAGATCAATATATATTGCACTATTTAATAATTTTTTGGTGAAATTGTTCTCTAGACAAAAATAGTGTCTTCGTAGAGTCACCTATTGATGTTGTTAAATCCAACATCTTCCACAAGCAGTGAATGAGACCTGAGAGGACATATTAATAATTGTAAAAGAAAATGATGTGCAGTTTACTAATGCTAACATTATTTATGATGTTGACATACATTATACGTTTTGATTTTTTGACTGTGTGCACTCAGGTGCACATGCACGCACGCACGCACGCACGCACGCACGCACAGTCACACACACACACACACACACACACCACACACACACACACACACACACACACACACACACACACACACACACACACACACACACACACACACACACACACACACACACACCACACACACACACACACACACACACACACACACACACACACACACACACACACACACACACACACACACACACACACACACACACACACACACACACACACACACACACACACACACACACACACACACACACACACACACACACACACACACACACACACACACACACACACACACACACACACACACACACATGAATGACCATCACATCAGTGCTGTACAGTGGCACTTGAATGTCAAAAGAAAGCATACTTTCAAATATGCTCAAATATGCAAAACCTGTATTAAGTAGATAGGTGCGAATGCAGTTATTTCATGTGACATTTTTCCTAGGCGAAACTATGACTTTATTTCTGTGACTTTTTTCTGCCTAATTTAGGCAATACAAATGGTTCGTTGCTCTCTCAGCCATATCCAGAAGTACTATTTCATGTGACATGAATACAGGTTGTTCCTTGTGAATACCATTGGAAATTAGTGGTAATCCCAGTTATCCATTTTTTGGTGATTCTGGTTTTGCATATTCTGACACGTTGTCACAAAGGTGATTGGTCAGCCACAGGGTCACTCTGGTCAAAACACTCACTTTTAGACTTACTCCATTGTGCTGGCTGTGTCAGTTGACCACAGACTGGCTGAGCTTTCAATTATGGGGTCTATGGCAGTAGATGTAGACCCTGATACCTGCTATCAGTGTGTCAGTCTACACCTGGTCACCTGGGTGAGATTGCTGCAAGTAGTGGACCCTTTGTCACCACATCTGGGCAAACTTTCACCTGATACAGGGGTCATGACCCCTCACCTAACCCCTGACCCCAACCTGCACTCTAAATGGTCCAGTACTCCGCTCCACATTACCTCAACATCAAACAGCAGAGCACTGCAGTCATTGACTGCGTAGGGAAATGTGCAGTATGCGACACTATGAAATATTTCAGACGACATATGACAATTTTACATCACACCAAAAACAACAAATTGGATTTGAGAAATTTGCCACTTGGCATTTGTTTCAATTCCCGACAGTGTGCCGTCAGGTGGTTTTTTCCATTGAGCTTTGTGCTGTCGAGCAATGTCTGCACTAGGGTCTCGGTAATACCATGAGAGCAATGTCTATACTAGTTTGGGTCTCGGTAGTACCATGAGAGCAATGTCTGTACTAGTTGTTAGGTATCTGTAATACCATGAGAGCAATATCTATACTAGTTTGGGTCTCGGTAGTACCATGAGAGCATTGTCTGTACTAGTTGTTAGGGTCTCGGTAGTACCATGAGAGCATTGTCTGTACTAGTTGTTAGGGTCTCGGTAATACCATGAGAGCAATGTCTGTACTAGTTGTTAGGGTCTCGGTAATACCATGAGAGCAATGTCTGTACTAGTTGTTAGGGTCTCGGTAATACCATGAGAGCATTGTCTGTACTAGTTGTTAGGGTCTCGGTAATACCATGAGAGCAATGTCTGTACTAGTTGTTAGGGTCTCGGTAGTACCATGAGAGCATTGTCTATACTAGTTGTAATTAAGGGTCTCGGTAATACCATGAGAGATATGTGTGTACCAGTTGTTAGGGTCTCAGTAATACCATGAGAGCAATGTCTGTACTAGTTGTTAGGATCTCGGTAATACCATGAGAGCAATGTCTGTACTAGTTGTAATTAAGGGTCTTGGTAATACCATGAGAGCAATGTGTGTACCAGTTGTTAGGGTCTCAGTAATACCATGAGAGCAATGTGTGTACCAGTTGTTAGGGTCTCAGTAATACCATGAGAGCAATGTCTGTACTAGTTGTTAGGATCTCTGTAATACCATGAGAGCAATG
Source organism: Ridgeia piscesae (assembly GCA_025642075.2). Lineage (NCBI taxonomy): Eukaryota > Metazoa > Annelida > Polychaeta > Sabellida > Siboglinidae > Ridgeia > Ridgeia piscesae. The sequence goes on along the minus strand of JAODUO010001335.1, from coordinate 21,789 downwards.
TCTGTACTAGTTGTTAGGGTCTCAGTAATACCATGAGAGCAATGTCTGTACTAGTTGTTAGGGTCTTGGTAATACCATGATATCAATGTGTGTACCAGTTGTTAGGGTCTCAGTAATACCATGAGAGCAATGTCTGTACTAGTTGTTAGGATCTCGGTAATACCATGAGAGCAATGTCTGTACTAGTTGTAATTAAGGGTCTCAGTAATACCATGAGAGCAATGTCTGTAATAGTTGTTAGGGTCTTGGTAATACCATGAGAGCAATGTGTGTACCAGTTGTTAGGGTCTCAGTAATACCATGAGAGCAATGTCTGTACTAGTTGTTAGGGTCTTGGTAATACCATGAGAGCAATGTCTGTACTAGTTGTTAGGGTCTTGGTAATACCATGAGAGCAATCTCTGTACTAGTTGTTAGGGTCTCAGTAATACCATGAGAGCAATGTCTGTACTAGTTGTTAGGGTCTTGGTAATACCATGAGAGCAATGTCTGTACTAGTTGTTAGGGTCTTGGTAATACCATGAGAGCAATCTCTGTACTAGTTGTTAGGGTCCCTGTAATAACATGAGAGCAATGTCTATACTAGTTGTTAGGGTCTCGGTAATACCATGAGAGCAATGTCTGTACCAGTTGTTAGGGTCTCGGTAATACGATGAGAGCAATGTCTGTACTAATTGTTAGGGTCTCGGTAACACCATGAGAGCAATGTGTGTACCAGTTGTTGGGGTCTCAGTAATACCATGAGAGCAATGTCTGTACTAGTTGTTAGGGTCTTGGTAATACCATGAGAGCAATGTCTGTACTAGTTGTTAGGGTCTTGGTAATACCATGAGAGCAATCTCTACTAGTTGTTAGGGTCCCTGTAATAACATGAGAGCAATGTCTATACTAGTTGTTAGGGTCTCGGTAATACCATGAGAACAATGTCTGTATTAGTTGTAATTAAGGGTCTCTGTAATACCATGAGAGCAATGTCTGTACCAGTTGTTAGGGTCTCGGTAATACGATGAGAGCAATGTCTGTACTAATTGTTAGGGTCTCGGTAACACCATGATAGCAATGTCTGTACTAGTTGTTAGGATCTCGGTAATACGATGAGAGCAATGTCTGTACTAATTGTTAGGGTCTCGGTAACACCATGATAGCAATGTCTGTACTAGTTGTTAGGATCTCGGTAATACCATGAGAGCAATGTCTGTACTAGTTGTTAGGGTCTCAGTAATACCATGAGAGCAATGTCTATACTAGTTTGGGTCTCGGTAATACCATGAGACCAATGTCTGTACGAGTTGTTAGGGTCTTGGTAATACGATGAGAGCAATGTGTACTAGTTGTTAGGGTCTCGGTAATACCATGAGACCAATGTCTGTACGAGTTGTTAGGGTCTCGGTAATACGATGAGAGCAATGTGTACTAGTTGTTAGGGTATCAGTAATACCATGAGACCAATGTCTGTACTAGTCAGGATCTCAGTAAATGAAGGAAATGTTACAATGGGCACCTATGGAAAATTCATATGTGGCCTTAAGTCTAGTCAACTCTATTGTTGAGGTCCGGTATTGCCATCGGTCTGTGTACATGTATTAGGTCCTTACTACTGAGCACCTGTAGACAAATTGATGTTGGCTCGGTCGAGATATGTTGTGTGATTTGTGTGGGTGATTCATTGTGCATTATGTTTGTAAAGTAAAAATGTAAGTTCTTATACAGCGCAGTATCCAGCCCCCAAGTCCAGCGCTTTACACTCTATTTCCCTGACACACCTGTTCAAACAAAAGTCAAATCGGTGTCTCCAGAAGCATTCAGCCATGCTGTAGTTAATATGCGAAAACTATTCGTACATACACAAATGTCCACCTATGTCTATAGCCAGATACACATTTATTAAGCTGAGTGTACTGGAGCAATGTAGAGCGAAAACACTTGCCAAAGGTTTAACATGTCAGCACAGGATTCAATCCTGGGTTGTCTTAGTGGAGAGGCCAAGGTTGTAGGCACTGCACTGACTTGTGGTCTTGTTGTCACCTAACAGTGCCAAGGTTGTAGGCACTGCACTGACTTGTGGTCTTGTTGTCACGTAACAGTGCCAAGGTTCTAGGCACTGCACTGACTTGTGGTCTTGTTGTCACCTAACAGTGCCAAGGTTCTAGGCACTGCACTGACTTGTGGTCTTGTTGTCACCTAACAGTGCCAAGGTTCTAGCCACTGCACTGACTTGTGGCCTTGTTGTCACCTAACAGTGCCAAGGTTCTAGGCACTGCACTGACTTGTGGTCTTGTTGTCACCTAACAGTGCCAAGGTTCTAGCCACTGCACTGACTTGTGGTCTTGTTGTCACCTAACAGTGCCAAGGTTCTAGGCACTGCACTGACTTGTGGTCTTGTTGTCACCTAACAGTGCCAAGGTTCTAGGCACTGCACTGACTTGTGGTCTTGTTGTCACCTAACAGTGCCAAGGTTCTAGGCACTGCACTGACTTGTGGTCTTGTTGTCACCTAACAGTGCCAAGGTTCTAGCCACTGCACTGACTTGTGGTCTTGTTGTCACCTAACAGTGCCAAGGTTCTAGCACTGCACGACTTGTGGTCTTGTTGTCACCTAAGTGCCAAGGTTCTAGGCACTGCACTGACTTGTGGTCTTGTTGTCACCTAACAGTGCCAAGGTTCTAGGCACTGCACTGACTTGTGGTCTTGTTGTCACTAACAGTGCCAAGGTTCTAGCGCACTGCACTGACTTGTGGTCTTGTTGTCACCTAACAGTGCCAAGGTTCTAGGCACTGCACTGACTTGTGGTCTTGTTGTCACCTAACAGTGCCAAGGTTCTAGGCACTGCACTGACTTGTGGTCTTGTTGTCACCTAACAGTGCCAAGGTTCTAGCCACTGCACTGACTTGTGGTCTTGTTGTCACCTAACAGTGCCAAGGTTCTAGGCACTGCACTGACTTGTGGTCTTGTTGTCACCTAACAGTGCCAAGGTTCTAGGCACTGCACTGACTTGTGGTCTTGTTGTCACGTAACAGTGCCAAGGTTCTAGGCACTGCACTGACTTGTGGTCTTGTTGTCACCTAACAGTGCCAAGGTTCTAGGCACTGCACTGACTTGTGGTCTTGTTGTCACCTAACAGTGCCAAGGTTCTAGGCACTGCACTGACTTGTGGTCTTGTTGTCACCTAACAGTGCCAAGGTTCTAGCCACTGCACTGACTTGTGGTCTTGTTGTCACCTAACAGTGCCAAGGTTCTAGCCACTGCACTGACTTGTGGTCTTGTTGTCACCTAACAGTGCCAAGGTTCTAGCCACTGCACTGACTTGTGGTCTTGTTGTCACCTAACAGTGCCAAGGTTCTAGGCACTGCACTGACTTGTGGTCTTGTTGTCACGTAACAGTGCCAAGGTTCTAGGCACTGCACTGACTTGTGGTCTTGTTGTCACCTAACAGTGCCAAGGTTCTAGCCACTGCACTGACTTGTGGTCTTGTTGTCACCTAACAGTGCCAAGGTTCTAGCCACTGCACTGACTTGTGGTCTTGTTGTCACCTAACAGTGCCAAGGTTCTAGCCACTGCACTGACTTGTGGTCTTGTTGTCACCTAACAGTGCCAAGGTTCTAGGCACTGCACTGACTTGTGGTCTTGTTGTCACCTAACAGTGCCAAGGTTCTAGGCACTGCACTGACTTGTCTTGTTGTCCTAACAGTGCCAAGGTTCTAGCCACTGCACTGACTTGTGGTCTTGTTGTCACCTAACAGTGCCAAGGTTCTAGGCACTGCACTGACTTGTGGTCTTGTTGTCACCTAACAGTGCCAAGGTTCTAGGCACTGCACTGACTTGTGGTCTTGTTGTCACCTAACAGTGCCAAGGTTCTAGGCACTGCACTGACTTGTGGCCTTGTTGTCACCTAACAGTGCCAAGGTTCTAGGCACTGCACTGACTTGTGGTCTTGTTGTCACCTAACAGTGCCAAGGTTCTAGGCACTGCACTGACTTGTGGTCTTGTTGTCACCTAACAGTGCCAAGGTTCTAGCCACTGCACTGACTTGTGGTCTTGTTGTCACCTAACAGTGCCAAGGTTCTGGGCCACTGCACTGACTTGTGGTCTTGTTGTCACCTAACAGTGCCAAGGTTCTAGCCACTGCACTGACTTGTGGTCTTGTTGTCACCTAACAGTGCCAAGGTTCTAGCCACTGCACTGACTTGTGGTCTTGTTGTCACCTAACAGTGCCAAGGTTCTAGGCACTGCACTGACTTGTGGTCTTGTTGTCACCTAACAGTGCCAAGGTTCTAGCCACTGCACTGACTTGTGGTCTTGTTGTCACCTAACAGTGCCAAGGTTCTAGCCACTGCACTGACTTGTGGCCTTGTTGTCACCTAACAGTGCCAAGGTTCTAGCCACTGCACTGACTTGTGGTCTTGTTGTCACCTAACAGTGCCAAGGTTCTAGCCACTGCACTGACTTGTGGTCTTGTTGTCACCTAACAGTGCCAAGGTTCTAGCCACTGCACTGACTTGTGGTCTTGTTGTCACCTAACAGTGCCAAGGTTCTAGGCACTGCACTGACTTGTGGTCTTGTTGTCACCTAACAGTGCCAAGGTTCTAGCCACTGCACTGACTTGTGGTCTTGTTGTCACCTAACAGTGCCAAGGTTCTAGCCACTGCACTGACTTGTGGTCTTGTTGTCACCTAACAGTGCCAATGTTCTAGCACTGCACTGACTTGTGGTCTTGTTGTCACCTAACAGTGCCAATGTTCTAGCCACTGCACTGACTTGTGGTCTTGTTGTCACCTAACAGTGCCAAGGTTCTAGCCACTGCACTGACTTGTGGCCTTGTTGTCACCTAACAGTGCCAAGGTTCTAGGCACTGCACTGACTTGTGGTCTTGTTGTCACCTAACAGTGCCAAGGTTCTAGCCACTGCACTGACTTGTGGTCTTGTTGTCACCTAACAGTGCCAAGGTTCTAGCCACTGCACTGACTTGTGGTCTTGTTGTCACCTAACAGTGCCAAGGTTCTAGGCACTGCACTGACTTGTGGTCTTGTTGTCACCTAACAGTGCCAAGGTTCTAGCCACTGCACTGACTTGTGGTCTTGTTGTCACCTAACAGTGCCAAGGTTCTAGCCACTGCACTGACTTGTGGTCTTGTTGTCACCTAACAGTGCCAAGGTTCTAGCACTGCACTGACTTGTGGTCTTGTTGTCACCTAACAGTGCCAAGGTTCTAGGCACTGCACTGACTTGTGGTCTTGTTGTCACCTAACAGTGCCAAGGTTCTAGCGCACTGCACTGACTTGTGGTCTTGTTGTCACCTAACAGTGCCAAGGTTCTAGCACTGCACTGACTTGTGGCCTTGTTGTCACCTAACAGTGCCAAGGTTCTAGCCACTGCACTGACTTGTGGTCTTGTTGTCACCTAACAGTGCCAAGGTTCTAGGCACTGCACTGACTTGTGGTCTTGTTGTCACCTAACAGTGCCAAGGTTCTAGCCACTGCACTGACTTGTGGTCTTGTTGTCACCTAACAGTGCCAAGGTTCTAGCCACTGCACAGACTTGTGGTCTTGTTGTCACCTAACAGTGCCAATGTTCTAGGCACTGCACTGACTTGTGGTCTTGTTGTCACCTAACAGTGCCAATGTTCTAGGCACTGCACTGACTTGTGGTCTTGTTGTCACCTAACAGTGCCAAGGTTCTAGCCACTGCGCTGACTTGTGGCCTTGTTGTCACCTAACAGTGCCAAGGTTCTAGGCACTGCACTGACTTGTGGTCTCGTTGTCACCTAACAGTGCCAATGTTCTAGCCACTGCACTGACTTGTGGTCTTGTTGTCACCTAACAGTGCCAAGGTTCTAGCCACTGCACTGACTTGTGGTCTCGTTGTCACCTAACAGTGCCAAGGTTCTAGCCACTGCACTGACTTGTGGTCTTGTTGTCACCTAACAGTGCCAATGTTCTAGGCACTGCACTGACTTGTGGTCTTGTTGTCACCTAACAGTGCCAAGGTTCTAGCTACTGCACTGACTTGTGGTCTTGTTGTCACCTAACAGTGCCAATGTTCTAGCTACTGCACTGACTTGTGGTCTTGTTGTCACCTAACAGTGCCAATGTTCTAGGCACTGCACTGACTTGTGGTCTTGTTGTCACCTAACAGTGCCAAGGTTCTAGCCACTGCACTGACTTGTGGTCTTGTTGTCACCTAACAGTGCCAATGTTCTAGCTACTGCACTGACTTGTGGTCTTGTTGTCACCTAACAGTGCCAAGGTTCTAGGCACTGCACTGACTTGTGGTCTTGTTGTCACCTAACAGTGCCAAGGTTCTAGGCCTGCACTGACTTGTGTCTTGTGTCACCTAACAGTGCCAAGGTTCTAGCCACTGCGTTGTGGTCTTGTTGTCACCTAACAGTGCCAAGGTTCTAGGCACTGCACTGACTTGTGGTCTTGTTGTCACCTAACAGTGCCAAGGTTCTAGGCACTGCACTGACTTGTGGTCTTGTTGTCACCTAACAGTGCCAAGGTTCTAGGCACTGCACTGACTTGTGGTCTTGTTGTCACCTAACAGTGCCAAGGTCCTAGGTTCTAGGCACTGCACTGACTTGTGGTCTCGTTGTCACCTAACAGTGCCAAGGTCCTAGGTTCTAGCCACTGCACTGACTTGTGGTCTTGTTGTCACCTAACAGTGCCAAGGTTCTAGGTTCTAGCCACTGCACTGACTTGTGGTCTCGTTGTCACCTAACAGTGCCAAGGTCCTAGGTTCTAGGCACTGCACTCACTTGTGGTCTTGTTGTCACCTACCAGTGCCAAGTTTGTCCAGTCTACGTTCAACCAGTTTACTCTGATGTGTGAATAGGATCCTGGCCATATAGCAGAAATGTGTGTACGAATAGCATTTGGCATTAGTTGCAGCATTGCTGAATGCTTTCCATAGAAGTCAAAATGATGTTGAAATTTGATTGAACTGGTCTGAGAATATACACTGCTTTGAGCAGTCATGAAGACTGGATATTGTGATATATAACACCCAGTTCACACTTCAAACAGGCTTAGAGTGGAATTAGTTAATGGGCATTGACTAATCTGGTTCAGATACCCTGGTGTGTTTACACAGCAAGCCTTCAACACATCTTGTCAACTAGTGCAGTTCTTTTGATTAATATCCACATTTTGTCCCAGTAGCAAATCATTCGGGCATTTATTACCTGTGTCAAATGATGCTCTACCAAGCCAGCCCCAATGTCTGGAATCAATTAAGTAACATTTTGAGCAATTAGGCACAACTCTCCTTTGTGTTAGCACAGAGCCTGAGTAAACTAAACTGGTGCTGGACCCCCCTCAAGGGGTGGACTACATGAATCCTGTTTCAATCACTAATCCGGGTTATATTTTGTAGTGTGAATGTGACATTGGGGCAAAACCGTTTTCACGCTGGATTAAATCTGCTATTGTGAATGAGGTATAAGTATATTAAGAAGGTTTTTAGCCAAATTATTGTTATCAAATATGAGTAAAAATTAATTGATGATTCATAATTAATTGTATTTATTTTATCACTGTTGACATTACCCCCAACTGAGATCTTCCCAACTGCCCAGTAATCACCCTGTGCAGTGGGGACTGACAAGGCTTCCTAATCACCCCATCAGTTGTATTGTGTCTAGTCTAACCCTGTCAGTGCACCCAGGGGTGTTGTGCCCCAGATAATGGGGTGAGATTATGACAACCCCCATTGTTATGCTGCAGTCTGTAACCTCTAAGATGGCCATCAAGTCCACAGGGTCCTGACAGCTGAATAATCTGGTCCTGACACAAACAGCACCTCTGTCTTGATCAATATTACTTGATAGCTTAATGATAATCACCACAGTTAAATGGGGCTGACTGCTCTACTGCCTGCTTTCTAAGGATGAACAATGCAACAATAGCTCACAGATAAAACACACACAACATAATGTTCAGCTTACAAGTTTTCAAACTTCATGAAAAGTCACTCCTTTAAAGGGATATTCCAACAAGTGAGAGATTCACACCATTTACTTACATCTGTATAATATATTGGTTGTGTATAGTAATTGTGCACAAAGATAATTAATAAACAGTTAATTATAGTATACTTGTATCAGAAACACTCCATGTTGGATTCAGGGCGCTGCCATCTTGAGACTTATGCGCCAGTGACGTAAACCGCTTACGTCATTGGCACGTGTACGTTCGAACATCCTATATGTCTGTCGAATGGTATTTGATGTATCTAGTACGTCGCGGATTGCTTACATCACAATCACAATTATTAGCTAAGATTCCGCCAGTCCTTGCCTTTTCCAATAATGCACCAGTGGTGTAAACGATTTGGCTTACGTCATTGGTGCATAAGTCTCAAGATGGCAGCGTCCTGAATCTAAGATTGCATGTTTTGCTACCATTAAACTACAACTAATTGTTTATTAACAATCTTTGTGCACAATTACTAGGCACAACCAATATAGTATACATATGTAAGTTAACACTGTGAACCTCTCACTGACTGGAGTATCCCTTTAACCATTTGTCTGCCTCTGAGTGTGGCATTCCCAGTGAATGTGCAGCAAAATTGACAACCTCATTTCAGGTCAAAATGTGAAGCCCAAAATGCATTTTTGTAGATAGGGTTGTTATATATTTTCAGAAAATGTTACAATTAGCAAGTAACATGATTTGGATAATCCAGCGTCAAAAGCCGGGAAAATCTCCGTAAACTATGATTGAGCTCGAACAGAAAACCTGAATAGGGTCCCGACAGAAAACCAGAATAGGGCCGACAGAGAACTTCAATTGGGGGCTGTCGTAGAGAAGTATCACAAGTGGTGTGGCCACTAGATGCCGCACAGAAATTATAAAGGAATACATGTGTCGTGACTGTACAGTTGCACCATGCATACCATGGCTACCAAATATATACAACATTTGAACACCAAACACACAGTTGAATACTAAATGTCTTGTGTTTAGTTGCCATATACTATACTAGCCTCACTTGTACAAAGGTAGTACAAAGGTAGCTGGATCCTTGGTATTAAGCTCACATGTCACCTTGCAACTGTACCAACTGGCCTGAATAGACAGGTGACTGGCTTACTGGGAATAACACAAGTAGTATACTTTTAGATGCACAAACGGTGTAGTTTGAGAAGTTGTTTCTGGAGGAGGGTGACAATGCTAGAATGTTAGCTGGATGTGTTGCCATGGCAACAGCAGGTAACTCAGTTTTGTTGCAAAATACGTATTAAATATACACTGTTTTTTTAATGAAATCATGTCTACAGTGCACTCTGACTCTAAAGCGGGCATTTGATGGTTGATATTATAGGGCCTGATTATAAGGGTGACCTTTTTGGAGAGTTTATCATAATATATATATATATATATATATATATATATATATAATATATATATATATATATATATATATATATATATATATATATATATATATATATATATATACATGTATATATATATATATATATATATTATATTCCAATATGTAAATTCATGTCATGAGTAGATGCTTAATTTTATCAGACATATACATATATTATATAAAACACACACACACACACACACACACACACACACACACACACACACACACACACACACACACACACACACACACACACACACACACACACACACACACACACACACACACACACACACACACACACACACACACACACACACACACACACACACACACACACACACACACACACACAACAAACACTACACACATTTCAATAAATATTAAACTGAATCAAGTTTGCTAGTAAATTGTCAGAAATGACATATATATGTGTATTTATAATTATATATATATATATATATATATATATATATATTATATAATTTTTATGTACAGTTCTGACAAACTGAGCACATACTCATGACGTGCATTTACACATAATATTATCTGCAAACTGTGTTCCAAGTTATTAATTATTATTTATTACCAAATATACTGTTGAACATGAAGATATATACAGAAAGACTTATAAAAATGTCAAAGATGATGCCATGTTGAAACGTAACATCAATCAAAAGGGGCAGTTTTACAGTGACAGGCCCAAATACAGGTGTGTGTGGAATAACTTACAAAGTGTGTGCGGTCAACTGGAACATTGGCAGTTTTACACAAACAACTAAAAACTTACCTATTTTGCTTACATTACATGCCTTGGTGACACTGGATTCGTTTTTACAGCCTTGATTGATATTTGTTTTGTTTGTAACTGCATTTTTACACCCTAATTGATTTGTTTTTATTTTATCTATTTATCTCAGCGGTTTTACTTGTTTATTTGTCTTAGCTTAAATTAGTTATTTTAGCTTACCGGTATTTGTTAATTTTATCTTAGCTTATTTAATTTGTTTGTATTTTAAATTTTGGTCAACACTTCATGTTTATGTGAAGTGCTTTGATAATAATAATAGATAATAATGATAAAACTTATTCTGGTTCAGCCCTATCTAAGAAACAAAATTATTATTTATTCTATCTTAGTACAAACACATTGCTTGTGTTTTCAGCCATCTGCATTGGGGCGGGGTGTCTGATCTACCCCCTAGGCTGGGACAGTAGAGAAGTGAGACATGCTTGCGGCCGGAGCTCCCACATCTACCACCCAGGTGTGTAAAGGGGTTCATTTGGGACCCTGAAACTGTAAATGACTTGTGGAGTGTTGACCATTGTTGTTGGTAACATCGCGACCATTGCTACAGTAAGACAAATTTGAGGCGTTGTAAAATTGTTAAATAATGTTGTCATCAAAACTGTACAGTCACATAGACCTGACCTGAGGACATCAGTCACCACCTGTGGTTGACTAAGACCACCGTAAATCCACCATTACCCAATGACAAAGTTCCCAATAGAAATGGTGTTAGGTTGTTTGAATTGACCACTGATCATGAATGATGTGACGACTTGTGTATTGTTGAGTGAGTAGAAATGATGTGTTTGTGCAGCGTCGCATCAGAGCTGTCAACAGGGCTTGATGCAGGACCAAATTGTTGCCAGTCACACATGTTTTGGTGGACACGTGGGTTTTAACTGTTAAGCCAGTTTACAAACTTTTAAATGTGTCTGATGACCTGAAATAGATTACAAGCACACATGTGACACCATCTGCAATCACTTCTAAGGCATAACTGACAATATCTATGGTTTTGGAATGGAAGACTTTTTTTGCTTCTTCATGTTTTTATCCGTCCACCCAGATTTCTACTTGTCCACAACAGTTTTTACCCATCCAATGATCCAAATGACAGCTAAGGCTGTCAAATTATGACAGATTCCAATCAGTATTTTTCTGCATATAGATAAAGACATCATTTTGATTGATAACGCAATTCAAGCAAATCAGTGTCTGGTTCTAGCAGAAATTAAGGGGTGTCAGGTTAGATATTGGATTGTGGGAGAATGAGGTATTAGATATATGTGTGTTAGTGAAGGCTGATTAATTTATATAGTGGCTACTGCCACCCCTGTCCGTGTCACTTCTGTCACTGCCACCCGTGACACTGCCACTCTTGTCACTGCCAACCATGTCATTGACATCATTGTGATTGCCACCCTTGTCATCACCACTTCTCTCACTGCCACCCCTATCACTGTCAACCTTTATTGGTGCCACTTCTCTCACTGCGAACATTATCACTGCCACTATCAGTGCCACTTCCCCATCACTGCCACCCATGTCACGTCTTGTCATTGCCACCACCAGATTTTCAATAAATTATACGATGAAATGTCTGAATGTGTTTTGGTCAGGCTCCACCTTTTGACCACTTGACAAACATTTTGTTAAGCCACTGATTACTGACCATGTGATGACCAGGTCAGTTTACTTGCATGTTCTTTATTACAGGGTCGTGTACAGTGATGTGGGCTTATTACGCAACAATAGGGGGAGCCACTGCAGCCATGATTTGTTCGCTTCTCAGCTGCCATGCTGCCAGACGAAAGTCGTTCAATCGCCGTCACAGTTTGTAGATGGCAGCACGTGTGTTCCCGTTGAGCATCACAACATTGCAATATGCGCAAACTTGTGTGTGCTTACCGATATGGTACACACAGTTACTACAAGAATTTACACTTGTAAAATGTGTGTTGGTTGTAATGATATGTAATGATTGTGTACATTTTCTCCTCGTATACATTTGAAGAGTGTGCCTTGTTGAATCCACCTCTACTGTGTTTTTGTCATGATTCATTTTGAATGAATGTATTGTCACTTGTTTGTTACATGTGTAAAGAAGATGATATTACTTGTTTACTATAGAAATGTTGTAAAGATGACATCACCATTACATGTCTCGACATGACCTGTTTATGACATTTGTAAAGAAAGCGTCACCATGACATATGTCTGGATATGCTTATTCAGGTCTCAGTATTGTTACACGTAAATTAGTTATCATTTGTGTAGTGGAATCATTGTGTCTGTTTACAGTCAGGTCCAGAGGGAGTGGATAGTTGTAATGGTTTACTGTTCAATTTACACACAGTTTTGATGTAAACTTGGGATGGTCAGTTTAAAAGTAGGATTTTATCCACATACCCCATGAATGTGTAAATATATGTAATTAGTTACATGCGTAAATGTCTAGGGAAGATGTGGAGTAGATGTGGTCAGTGCATAGGTACATATTATGTCGAAAGCACAAGGGAGTCTTACACCATTTATTAGTAGTTAATCTGACAAAAATGTGCCAGTTTTTAAATTGGTCACAAAATTTAAGTGACGCAGTAGTGACTGGCAAAGTCAATTTCTATAATTGTATAGTCCGCACTCCCCAGCTTTACGGACAAGATCAGCCAGGGGTAGTTTTGACCCCTGACTTGCGAAGATTTGATGCTTTTTTCTCTTCAATTGTCTACCTGTCCTGAATGTACTAAGTCCATCCACAGGTGGGTGGAGGGGGACAGGTGGGTGTAGGGGGACAGGTGTGTGGAGGGGGACAGGTGTGTGGAGGGGGACAGGTGGGTGGAGGGGGACAGGGGGGTGGGGGGGGACTGGTGGGTGGGGGGGGGACAGGTGGATGGAGGGGCACAGGTGGGTAGAGGGGGACAGGTGGGTGGAGGGGGACAGGTGGGTGGAGGGGGACAGGTGGGTGGAGGGGGACAGGTGGGTGGAGGGGGACAGGTGGGTGGAGGGGGACAGGTGGGTGGAGGGGGACAGGTGGGTGGAGGGGGACAGGTGGGTGGAGGGGGACAGGTGGGTGGAGGGGGACAGGTGGGTGGAGGGGGACAGGTGGGTGGAGGGGGACAGGTGGGTGGAGGGGGACAGGTGGGTGGAGGGGGACAGGTGGGTGGAGGGGGACAGGTGGGTGGAGGGGGACAGGTGGGTGGAGGGGGACAGGTGTGTGGAGGGGGACAGGTGGGTGGAGGGGGACAGGTGGGTGGAGGGGGACAGGTGGGTGGAGGGGGACAGGCATTTGTGTGCTATTACATGTTCCAGCATGTTCTCAGGTTTAGGTGGTTATTGTGTGGTGATGAAAGTTAATTACTTGGTTTATCCGTTGATAAATGTGACAATCTTCCACATTAATGTACCAAGTAACACTGCAGTATTTTCATATGAAATTCTTAGGTCTTAGGTGGTTTACCTCCAAACAGCCCAAAGTTGTGCTAATGCAAGAGTTGTCCTTCTCTATAATTAGTGAGTCCACTACAGGTTACACATTTACCCCCTGTGTGGGATCTTTTACTTCCCCTGGCATAGACACCAGATCGAAGCCTTTTAGTGTCTCTTCCGAAAGACACAGGCAAATGTGGGGTGAATGAAATAGCCTAAGTTTCAAAACAGCGGCAGGTGGGCTTGACCTTACTTTCGGCCTATAGATACTGGTAAACTTGGCATGTTTTTGGAGCAGATATTTCACACACAAGTTCATGTTATACAACATAATACAAAAGTATATCTTAAAATGTTCAATGATGAGTATAATTGTAAACAGTATGCAATACAGACACCTGTAAAATGTATATTTACTGTTGTAATTAACTGTAAGCTAGAAAATATGCAATTAAATGTAGCGTACGTATTCTACAATAATGATTTTATTGAATGGAAGAAGTGGGATTAATGTATACGAAGAGTCATACGTAGACCAGGTATGTTAGTGCAGTATACTGACTTATTTATTATTATTAGAATTTTTCAGAATTATGCTGCCGAGTTTATGCATTTTTATATTTATATTGAAGATTTATTATATTATCCCCATGACAGAAATATTACTTGTATATATTCAGCCTGTCATTGGGATATTATGGGAAGGAAACATCCCAGATAAACTGTTAGAGCATTATACAATAAAGCTTACGAATCTACAAGTGTCTGCATTCTGTCTTTTTTCTCCACGTTGATAGTTGCAGTCATTCTAATAGTCACCTTTTTGAAATGTTGTTGTCCTGTCACCTCTTGAACTGCAGCCAGCAGCCTACGACACAAGTGGAGGATTCCTCCACTTAGGTTAACGTTATCCTATTTTAATGATGACAATTGTTTTCAAACGGTAGGACATATCCCCTGTGTACTTCGTCACTATATGACCCAGGAACCAGGCAGCCAGTTACTGGTTATCAGTTCCCTACCCTCCAAATTTTTGGGATTGGAGGCTCTTTTGGCTATGCCTCTTGGTCTACGATTGGTCACTGGTCCCATGGTTTCAGTTTGTAGTGGTTTCAGTTTATATCCTTTCATCAAATGTATGTGTTTGTGCGGCTGTGTGTTACTCTTTCTGTACATGGGTGGGTGTCTTGTGTATAGCAGTGTGCTTGTGTGAAGGTATGTGTATGAATGCACTGATGTATATATGCCGATGTGTATATACAATTACATATATGTATTTGTGCATATGTATCTGTGTTGCATTATTTGCTGTGTAAATACGTGTACCCATGTGTGTACATACGTGTTTGAATGTCTCTGTCTGGGTGTTCGTGTTAGTAATCTGTGTCATTGTGAATGTATGTAAATGTAATAGGCCCTTACGTTGTGTTTGTGTGCGTGTATGTAGTTATTTACTTGTATTTTTATGTGTTTTTTATGCATCAAGTACAATTTGTGTGTGTGTGTGTGTGGGTGTGGGTGTATGTGTGTGCATACATTTGTGTTGCTGCTTTATGTATACCATTTTGTTTGTAATATATATATATATATATATATATATATATATATATATTCGGTGTTTGACTTATACCTAAAAAGGAGTTGGTTAGGTCGAAAGTTACTAGGCCACTTTCATACAAAAGTTATACCAAGAAGTTATACAGAAAATAAGAGTAAGCAAAATGTGCAGCCTGCAAAACAATATCGAACAATGGTAGACTCGTTTTGCCAGCAACATTTTCTTTTAAACATAATTTGTTTCATGTATGATATTTTATCATGAGTAAATACAAAGCTATTTTATATGCATTTTGTGTACACGAGAAGGTCAAGCAGCTGTACTCCCGGTTATGAACCTTCTGTTAGCAAAGATCACTATGAATCACAATCAAAGCCAGCAGATAATTGCATATAGATTGTCATAAAAGTTGCTTTAAATTTATTTTGACAATGTTGGAACGACGACAACTCATGGAGCAACGTTCTAGCTGACCAAACGTCGCCATGTAATGTATTTGATTCGATTGTCAGACACTGGTCTACAAAACCAAATATAAAATCACAACAACAGAATCGTCGATAGAAGTATTTATTTAATCCCAAATTAAGTCAACCTTGAGAAATTTGTGGTGTGTCATTATTTCAAAATATTTCAAAAGGGATACTCAGAATGTGCACGGACACACACGCGCACGTGCAGGCACACGCGCGCACGCACGCACGCACGCACGCATGCACGCACACAAACACAACCGTTGGAACGGTTTATTAATTAGGATCAAACACACAACATATATTCTATTGCATGTTGCTCTCTAAATATAACATAGAAAAAGTCTGATTTACAGTATAAGGTCCACTGCTAAAAGAATATGCACATGTTAACGACTTAATATACCAACCTCCGTGAATATTAGACGAACGACAATCAGTAATAATAAATAAACATGTGACATGCGCGCTCAGCCCAGCTCACTCATTTGGTCCTTTTTCGGACATTGAGCGCAATGTTGCCGGACTTAGAGCGCAGTGGTCAAGTGTAGAACTGAATAAGGTCGTCAGTTTGCTGGCCATGCGTCTAAACAGACAAGTCTCTTGAGATGACACGTGTCACCACGGGGTCCCGTTGTCCCCGTGTCAGTGTCCCTCCTGTCCCGCAGCCTGTGTCTCACTGCCACGCGTCCTCCGTCCTTCCGAACTTGAACGCAACTGAACTGTGAACATAGACGAGCAATGAATCACGGAGGTTGGTATATTAAGTCGTTAACATGTGCATATTCTTTTAGCAGTGGACCTTATACTGTAAATCAGACTTTTTCTATGTTATATTTAGAGAGCAACATGCAATAGAATATATGTTGTGTGTTTGATCCTAATTAATAAACCGTTCCAACGGTTGTGTTTGTGTGCGTGCATGCGTGCGTGCGTGCGTGCGCGCGTGTGCCTGCGCGTGCGCGTGTGTGTCCGTGCACATTCTGAGTATCCCTTTTGAAATATTTTGAAATAATGACACACCACAAATTTCTCAAGGTTGACTTAATTTGGGATTAAATAAATACTTCTATCGACGATTGTTGTGATTTTATATTTGGTTTTGTAGACCAGTGTCTGACAATCGAATCAAATACATTACATGGCGACGTTTGGTCAGCTAGAACGTTGCTCCATGAGTTGTCGTCGTTCCAACATTGTCAAAATAAATTTAAAGCAACTTTTATGACAATCTATATGCAATTATCTGCTGGCTTTGATTGTGATTCATAGTGATCTTTGCTAACAGAAGGTTCATAACCGGGAGTACAGCTGCTTGACCTTCTCGTGTACACAAAATGCATATAAAATAGCTTTGTATTTACTCATGATAAAATATCATACATGAAACAAATTATGTTTAAAAGCCATTGTTCGATATTGTTTTGCAGGCTGCACATTGCTACTCTATCCTGAAAAATGTTAGGTAAAATTACTTAGTAACACAACCAACTCTTTTTTAGGTATAAAGTCAAACACGAATATATATATATATATATATATATATATATATATATATACAAACAAATATGCACACACATACACCCACACCCACACACACACACACACAAATTGTACTTGATGCATAAAAAACACATAAAAATACAAGTAAATAACTACATACACGCACACAAACACAACGTAAGGGCCTATTACATTTACATACATTCACAATGACACAGATTACTAACATGAACACCCAGACAGAGACATTCAAACACGTATGTACACACATGGGTACACGTATTTACACAGCAAACAATGCAACACAGATACATATGCACAAATACATATATGTAATTGTATATACACATCGGCATATATACATCAGTGCATTCATACACATACCTTCACACAAGCACACTGCTATACACAAGACACCCACCCATGTACAGAAAGGGTAACACACAGCCGCACAAACACATACATTTGATGAAAGGATATAAACTGTAACCACTACAAACTGAAACCATGGGACCAGTGACCAATCGTAGACCAAGAGGCATAGTGACATAGGTCATATAGTGACGAAGTACACAGGGGATATGTCCTACCGTTTGAAAACAATTGTCATCATTAAAATAGGATAACGTTAACCCAAATGGGGGAATCCCCCACTTGTTCAAAGGTTTCTGAAATTCGGGTTTTAAAAGGAAAAAATTTAAAAAATACTTTAAATAAAGAATATAAGGGGAGAAAAAAGAAAAAAGAGCCATTGAAACGTAATTTTAATTAAAAGCACATTTTAAAGGGGAGGCCCCCCCATTTTAATGGGGGTTTAAAATTTGGGTAATACTGCAGGGGATAATAAATAAACTTAAAAAAAATATTCAAAAACTGGCACAAAATTCTTTTAACCTATTAAAAATTTTTTGTAACTGTTTTTAAAAACCTTCTATTGATTTGTTACATTACCCATTCTTTTTTTAAAAAATCTTATTTAGTCTTAGCTAAATTTAATTATATTTTTTGTTAATTTTACCAAAAATTAAATTTAATTTGTTTGTTTTTTAAATTTTCAATAATTTTATTAAAATTTTAAATAAAATTTGTTTTAATGTTGATAAATAACTTTGTGTGTACCCTTCAAAAACATAAGTTTCCCATTACTTTTGGCTGTTTACCTTGCATTGGGGGGGTCATCCCCCGGGCGGGGTAATGTGAAACTTGCCCGGCCCCACATTCCCCGGGAGAATTCTTTGCCCGAACTGTAAGATTTAGTGACATTTGTGGAATGGGACCATTAAGTAAGAAATTAATTTAAAATTGTTAAATAATTTTAAACTGACAGTAATGACCTACTGGGGTTTCCCCCTTGGTCTAAACCACCTTCCACAACCTGCATCCCAAAAATTTAAGTGTTTAAACCAATACATAAACTTTTAATAAAAATTTTCCTCACAACCTGTCAACAGGGCTTTAAACCAAATTTTTTCCCCAACCATTTTTACACAGGGTTTCCCCTTTTACCCCCCTTTTTCCACCTTCCCAAACCCTTACCCCCCTTTCCCCCCCCAACCCACCCCCCCCTACCCATTTTCCCCCCCCCTTTTTCCCCCCCCAATTCCCCCTCCCCCAAAATTCCCCCCTCCCCCCCTGTCCCCTCCACCATGCCCCCCCCCCTGTCCCCTAACAACCTGTTTTGACAGATTCAACGGTGTTTTTGAAAGAAAAACATCATTTCCAATCAGTCAAATCCCGGGGCTGATCTGGAAATGGGGGTCGGTTAAAATTATAAAAAATTGATTTAGAATTTCACAAATTTTTACCAATTTAAAAATGGAAATTTTTGTAGATTACTAAAAAAAAAATTTGTAAGCCCCCTTTGTGCTTTGCATTTGTACCTATGCACTGACCACATCTACTCCACATCTTCCCTAGACATTTACGCATGTAACTAATTACATATATTTACACATTCATGGGGTTGTGGATAAAATCCTACTTTTAAACTGACCATCCCAAGTTTACATCAAAACTGTGTGTAAATTGAACAGTAAACCATTACAACTATCCATCCCTCTGGACCTACTGTAAACAGACACAATGATTCCACTACACAAATGATAACTAATTTACGTGTAACAATACTGAGACCTGAATAAGCATATCCAGACATATGTCATGGTGACGCTTTCTTTACAAATGTCATAAACAGGTCATGTAAGAATGTAATGGTGATGTCATTTTACAACATTTCTATAGTAAACAAGTAATATCATCTTCTTTACACATGTAACAAACAAGTGACAATACATTCATTCAAAATGAATCATGACAAAAACACAGTAGAGGTGGATTCAACAAGGCACACTCTTCAAATGTATACGAGGAGAAAATGTACACAATCATTACATATCATTACAACCAACACACATTTTACAAGTGTAAATTCTTGTAGTAACTGTGTGTACCATATCGGTAACACACACAAGTTTGCGCATATTGCAATGTTGTGATGCTCAACGGGGGCCCAAAAGGCCTTAAAGAAGCGGAAAACAAAAATCATGGCTGCAGTGGCTCCCCCTATTGTTGCGTAATAAGCCCACATCACTGTACACGACCCTGTAATAAAGAACATGCAAGTAAACTGACCTGGTCATCACATGGTCGTAATCAGTGGTTTAAACAAAATGTTTTCAAGTGGTCAAAAGGTGGAGCCTGACCAAAACACATTCAGACATTTCATGTATAATTTATTGAAAATCTGGTGGTGGCAATGACAAGACGTGACATGGGTGGCAGTGATGGGGAAGTGGCACTGATAGTGGCAGTGATAATGTTGCAGTGAGAGAAGTGGCACCAAAAAAGGTTGACGTGAAGGGGTGGCAGTGAGAGAAGTGGTGATGACAAGGGTGGCAATCACAATGATGCAATGACATGGTTTGGGAGTGACAAGAGTGGCAGTGTCACGGGTGGCAGTACAGAAGTGACACGGGCAGGGGTGGCATAAAAATAAAATTTAAACACCTTACTAACACACATATATCTAATACCTCATTTCCCACAATCCAATTCTAACCTGACACCCCTTAATTTCTCTAGAACCAGACACTGATTTGCTTGAATTGCGTTATCAATCAAAATGATGTCTTTATCTTATGCAGAAAAAACGATTGGAATCTGTCATAATTTGACAGCCTTAGCTTCATTTTTCAGGGGGGAAAAAAGGTGGACAAGTAAAAGGGGGGCTAAAAACATAAAAAAAAAAATTTTTAGTTTTTTAAAAATTTTGTGTCACATGTGTGTTTTTATCTATTTAAAGGGCATCAGACACATTTAAAAGTTGTAAACTGGCTTAACGGGTTTAAACCAGTGTCCACCAAAACATGTGTGACTGGAAACAATTTGGTCCTGCATAAAGCCCTGTTGACAGCTCTGATGCGACGCTGCACAAACACATCATTTCTACTCATTCAAAAAAAAAACACAAATCGTCACATCATTCATGATCATTGGTCAATTCAAACAACCTAACACCATTTCTATTGGGAACTCTGTCATTGGGTAATGGTGGATTTATGGTGGTCTTAGTCAACCACATGTGGTGACTGATGTCCTCAGGTCAGGTCTATGTGACTGTACAGTTTTGATGACAACATTATTTAACAATTTTACAATGCCTCAAATTTGTCTTACTGTAGCAATGGTCGCGATGTTACCAACAACAATGGTCAACACTCCACAAGTCATTTACAGTTTCAGGGTCCCAAATGAACCCCTTTAAAACCCCCTGGGTGGTAGATGTGGGAGCTCCGGCCGCAAGCATGTCTCACTTCTCTACTGTCCCAGCCTAGGGGGTAGATCAGACACCCCGCCCCAATGCAGATGGCTGAAAACACAAGCAATGTGTTTGTAATAAGATAAATAAATAATAATTTTGTTTCTTAGTAGGGCTGAACCAGAATAAGTTTTATCATTATTATCTATTATTATTATCAAAGCACTTCACATAAACATGAAGTGTTGACCAAAATTTAAAATACAAACAAATTAAATAAGCTTTAAAAAGGAATAAAAAATAATTTAAGCTAAGACAAATAAACAAGTAAAACCGCTAAAATAAATAGATAAAATAAAAACAAATCAATTTTGGGTGTAAAAATGCAGTTACAAACAAAACAAATATCAATCAAGGCTGTAAAAACGAATCCGTGTCACCAAGGCATGTAATGTAAGCAAAATAGGTAAGTTTTTAGTTGTTTGTGTAAAACTGCCAATGTTTCCCGTTTACCGCACACACTTTGTAAGTTATTCCACACACACCTGTATTTGGGGCCCGTCACTGTAAAACTGCCCCTTTTGATTGATGTTACGTTTCAACATGGCATCTCTTTGACATTTTTATAAGTCTTTCTGTATATATCTTCATGTTCAACAGTATATTTGGTAATAAATAATAATTAATAACTTGGAACACAGTTTGCAGATAATATTATGTGTAAATGCACTCATGAGTATGTGCTCAGTTTGTCAGAACGTAATAAAAATTTTTATAAGTGATATATATATATATATATATATATATATATAATTATATATATATAATTAAAAAAATATTATATTATTTTTTAAAATTAAAATTTTAATTTTAATTTTTAAATTTTTCAGTTTTGATTAAAAAAAA
>JAODUO010001334.1:107500-163795 GCA_025642075.2 Ridgeia piscesae | reverse complement strand
CAGTGTCAGTACACTGCTACCACCAGGTGTGTCTTGTGGTATGACAGTGTCAGTACACTGCTACCACCAGGTGTGTCTTGTGGTATGACAGTGTCAGTACACTGCTACCACCAGGTGTGTTTTGTGGTATGACAGTCTCAGTACACTGCTACCACCAGGTGTGTTTGTGGTATGACAGTGTCAGTACACTGCTACCACCAGGTGTGTTTTGTGGTATGACAGTGTCAGTACACTGCTACCACCAGGTGTGTTTTGTGGTATGACAGTGTCAGTACACTGCTACCACCAGGTGTGTTTTGTGGTATGACAGTGTCAGTACACTGCTACCACCAGGTGTGTCTTGTGGTATGACAGTGTCAGTACACTGCTACCACCAGGTGTGTTTGGTATGACAGTGTCAGTACACTGCTACCACCAGGTGTGTTTTGTGGTATGACAGTGTCAGTCACGCTTACTAATGGTGCTGATTGTGAGTTGGTATGAGTGTGTACTGAACGAATGGAGTGAGTTGAGTGAAAGTAGTGAGTTAATTGGGTTGACTGATGCGAGTTATTAACTGAGTAAATGAATTGAGTGAGTTTAATAATGAGTTGGTATGAGGTGACTGATTGAGTTTAATATTGAGTTGAGTGAGGTGACTGAATGAATTTAATATTGAGTTGTGTGAGTGAGGTGACTGAATGAGTTTAATATTGAGTTGTGTGAGTGAGGTGACTGAATGAGTTTAATATTGAGTTGTGTGAGTGAGCTGAATGATTTTGAGTTGAGCGAGTGAGGTGACTGAATGAGTTTAATATTGAGTTGAGCGAGTGAGGTGACTGAATGAGTTTAATATTGAGTTGTGTGAGTGAGCTGGATGAGTTGAGCGAGTGAGGTGACTGAATGAGTTTAATATTGAGTTGTGTGAGTGAGCTGGATGAGTTGTGTGAGTGAGGTGACTGAATGAGTTTAATATTGAGTTGTGTGAGTGAGGTGACTGAATGAGTTTAATATTGAGTTGTGTGAGTGAGGTGACTGAATGAGTTTAATATTGAGTTGTGTGAGTGAGGTGACTGAATGAGTTTAATATTGAATTGTGTGAGTGAGGTGACTGAATGAGTTTAATATTGAATTGTGTGAGTGAGGTGACTGAATGAGTTTAATATTGAATTGTGTGAGTGAGGTGACTGAATGAGTTTAATATTGAGTTGTGTGAGTGAGGTGACTGAATGAGTTTAATATTGAGTTGTGTGAGTGAGGTGACTGAATGAGTTTAATATTGAGTTGTGTGAGTGAGGTGACTGAATGAGTTTAATATTGAGTTGTGTGAGTGAGGTGACTGAATGAGTTTAATATTGAGTTGTGTGAGTGAGGTGACTGAATGAGTTTAATATTGAGTTGTGTGAGTGAGGTGACTGAATGAGTTTAATATTGAGTTGTGTGAGTGAGGTGACTGAATGAGTTTAATATTGAGTTGTGTGAGTGAGGTGACTGAATGAGTTTAATATTGAGTTGTGTGAGTGAGGTGACTGAATGAGTTTAATATTGAGTTGTGTGAGTGAGGTGACTGAATGAGTTTAATATTGAGTTGAGCGAGTGAGGTGACTGAATGAGTTTAATATTGAGTTGTGTGAGTGAGGTGACTGAATGAGTTTAATATTGAGTTGTGTGAGTGAGGTGACTGAATGAGTTTAATATTGAGTTGTGTGAGTGAGGTGGATGAGTTGAGTGAGTGAGGTGACTGAATGAGTTTAATATTGAGTTGTGTGAGTGAGCTGGATGAGTTGAGTGAATGTACTGAACACAAACCTTCTTTTCTTCTAGTTTTCTCACTTCCTCCGTCTGTATGTTGTCCAGTATGTCAGCCTGTGTCCGTAGTTGCTCTGCCGTCTCATTCATTGGAGGGTTCTGTAGACATTGTAACTCCATGTCACATTGTGAGTTATTAACCTGTGTACGTACTGTAATGGATCAGCAGTTGATTCAGCTTCACCTTGATTTACACAATTAAGGCATTTTTTTCAAAGTTGTGTTGTTTATTAATACAAAAATCACTAAATCATATGCAAATTGTTGCAATGTTTCTGCTGAAACATGGCCACAGCTGAAATATGTATCCACAATATCACATTCAAATAGGGAACCTATCTAAACTGAGGCCGATTTACATGAAGCACAGTTATTTCAGGATGCATATGTAACTATCATTACATTCATCTGTGTAGCCATTCAAATATGCTTGCACAGTAATTTCAGTTGCTTCTGCCTGATTGGTTGACACACTATCATGTCATCAACCAGTTGCTATGTCAACCATATTAGCATCATGTGACCTATGACAGTGAATGAGCCTATTTTGAGCAGGAGACAAAAATAGTTACTTATATCATGTCTCACCAATTGTGTGAGTGATGGTAGACCTGTACCCCTTGTAATCTCCGTTTTCAAAGTCTAGTTAATTTCCCTTGACACATAATCCTGAGCTGATAAAAAACTGAATTGTATTAATATCTTATGCAAACACAACATACCATATCTAATTTATCAGCAGCATCTCTGATTGTTTTAACAAGTCCGCTTAGATCACCGGCTGTCACATCTCGGCCAGTCTAGAATAAAAAGTAAATGGCAATGATTAAATTACGTCACTGTTAAATGTGGCAACATGATGACATGACTGTTCAATTGTTGCCACCTTCAAAACAGTAAAATAAGGGCTGCACCCCAGTCCAAACCATATTTTTAGTTTGGGTGTAGATGTTGAATGTTTCTGAGCAATTATCCTGTAATTCTGTGGATTTCAGCATGAGCGTTTGGAGAAGGATATCATTATTCAGAACTGTTCTGGCCTACAAACCAACTTGACAGGAATAAGCAATAAGAGTAGTGATTGCTTTGTACTAATGATACAATGAATGTAATGACACATTGACATCACTGTTGATTGTAATGATACCACTGTTAGATGTAGTGAGACAATGACACCATTGTAATAAAATAATAATAATAATAAAAGCATTTCTATAGCGTTGTAAATCCAGGTTACCCTGTTCAAAGGCGCTGGAACCATTGCTGATTGTAATGATACACCAAAACCACTGTTTATTGTAATGATACATTGACACCACTTTGGGTTGTAAGGATAAAATGACACTAGTGTTGGATGTAATGCCACAATAACATCACTTTGGGATGTAATGATACAATGACACCACTGTTGGATGTAATGATACAATAACATCACTTTGGATGTAATGATACAATGAAACTAGTGTTGGATGTACTGCTAAATTGACACCACTTTTGGATGTAATGATACAATAACTCTAATGCTGGATGTAATGATTCAAAGACATGACTTTTGGGTGTGATGATACAATGACCATTGTTGGATGTAGAGAGGTGCCAACAAGTTGTTACAAGCTAAACTAATTATACCATATAAGAACATCAGCAAAGAGAAAGACAGAGCAGACAGTTAACGTCAACTGTGATCTCATGTGAAACACTTACTTGTGCTGTGAAAGAAGTAAAGTTGATTGTATTCAAGGAACCATTGATCAGGTCATTTAACTTTGTCTCTGTGTCTGTATTCAGAATCTTGACTTCACCAATATCAAATGTCTTATTCTTCAGACGGTCAATCTCATCCGTCAAGCCTGGGTATTTCTGAAAGAAATGTTACATATTTAAAGGAACAAATGTGCCAGTCAGACCCTGAAGTCTTTTGGATGATATTGTGAGTTTGTAATTATGAATGAAATGATTTTGACAAATCTTAGTTACAGCCGAGTTTCTTGACCATAATCACCTAATTTTCTCTGGTTACTCACGAGGTGTCCAAAAAAATGGTCACAGCAAAATTGTATGAACCTAGCAACATAACCAGGCGTTAACTAATGGTCTCAGTGAAGATGCACTTATATACTTCTATTCCACTCAGCCACCTTTGTGATCAGAATACAACTGAAACCAATAATGTGTGATATTTCCGTCTACAGTTTTCCAGAATTTTAGTTATCTGTTTATCTCCTACATGTGACAATTAATATAGATTTAACCAACTGACATTACATTTACACCATTTCAAACACAACTAAATAACTGACCATCAAAAGAGACATAACTTGTATTTACAGAAAGTCAATAGTTTTGAAGATACAGCTTAAAACATGCAGCATTGGGAGCAAATATGTGGGTTGTTTAGATGAAAGGGCTTGACATGTGCATATTTTAAACATGATGCTGAATCACACGGGGGAGCCACTGCAGTGATTTTAGGAGTGGCACTGAGCAAGAGAAACTAGGAGATTGGGAAACAACCCTTGCCAAAAAATTCAGGACAATTCATGGAGGGCCCTAAGAGAGTTATTAGAATAATCCAATCAATTATAGATTTCTCATGCATAGTTGCAGGGTCCTAAGCTATGTCCATGCAAATTTAGGAAATTAGACCCTGAACAGTTTCTGAGACATGAGAGCTGATGGCACACAGTGCATAGTGATGTCATAAGTCCACTGGACCTTCAGCCCAAAGGAAGCAAATTGGTTAGATAATACGACCAGGACAGATCAACGAAACTGTTTTGGCTGCAGTTAATTTAGTATCTGCCTGCATTTTTGTGAACAAGAATATTATAATTATACATCATTCCTAATTCAAGAGGGGAGGAAAGTGAGCCTCTAACTCTTATACACCATCGGAAGATATCACATTCTGCATGATGGATGCACTTGTGGAACATTTTCATATTTGTTTGGAAATTATTATAAAAGACAATCTATGCCAATGTCTAGTGTTTGTGTGTGTGTATGTGTTTGTGTGTGTGTGTGTGTGTGCGTGCGTGCGTGCGTTCGCACACGTGTGTCTGTGTGTCTCTACCTGCGTGTGTTGTGTATATATATATGTATGTGATTGTATATGTATGTGTGTGTGTATGTGCGTATGTGTGCATGTGTGCGTGTCTTTGTGTGTAAGTATATGTATAGTTTTGTATATGTATATGTATATGTATATGTATATATGTATATGTATATGTATATATATATATATATATATATATATATATATATATATATATATATATATATATATATATATATATATATATATATATATATATATATATATATATATATATATATATATGAGTGTGTGTGGGTGATATACTTACGCTGATGTTAAGATATTGAACAATATCAATGCGTTCTCCGAGTTTGGCCGCATTGTAAAGCGATTCATCCTTGCTACATCTCCTGTAGACAGTAAAGATGAGACATTAAAGATTCAAACAATCCAGTGCTGAAACATATTCTACAAGGTAAAATCAAAAGTCACTGTTTCAGGCCTTATATAAGAGTTAACACATGTAATAATTTGGAACACCATTCAAAAATATCATCCAAGTGGCTTTGTTTCAAATGAATAAACTATGTCAACAATACCTTTAGCATTATGACCAAAAATACAAAGCATTTTTTTACCCATCAATACAATCAAGATATTTGTGCTATCAACTTGGGATTACACAATTGGAAATTAATACCTAGAACATACTAACATTTATTACAACATTGATCACTTGCATTACGTTCACACTGCAGTGTACATGTTGGAGACGTTTTGTTTTTCTCTCCTTACAGTAAGTTATATCTTTGTACAAAACTCTAGTATGGTTGGCACTGATGCCAGAACACATCTAAATATATCTGCTTTACTGATGCCAAATATTAAAGCAGGAAACCACTGCTATATGAGACCATCAAACTCCATAGAACTGTGGAAATTTGTATTTCATCAGAAATGCTAACACGTCTAAGCTACCTCATGAATATTCTTTTCAGATGTAATGTCTGAATTACTCCCCCACTCTCAGGTATCAAGTGGACCTTTCAGTTTCTCAATTCTGTCTCTATTTGCCATCTTTCTTCTTTGCCCCATCTAAGCATATGTTTATATAATTATACAGTGAAATATATCTATTAATGTTACCCTTAAGGGACAAGTAAAGTTACCCTTAAGGGACAAGTAACTGTTCTTTGAAATGGCAGTGTTACCATACTAGTAACCCTAAGTGTCTAAGTTCATATCCTTTATTATTAGAGAAATAATTCTGGAATATCCTCGGGTGACACTAACAGTGAGGGTTGCATTTCCAAGATAACCGGAACACCAGATTTGGCTGCATATATTATGTAAATATATAATGACACAAAGGAACCTACTCCATCACGCCAGCGATTGTCAGGTTGTAGGGCAAAGTGCTGCCAAGTCCACTCACCAGCTCATCAAATACCTATAAACAAAAACAATATGTGTATCAGTCATAAAACTGCTCACATCGTACCATGGCAGAGACAGACAGAAAGGCTGCTGACATGGTACCATATAAATTTCAGACAAAAGGGCTTTGACATACATAATACCATGTCAGACACGAACAGAAAGGCTGCTGACATGGTACCATATAAATTTCAGACAAAAGGGCTTTGACATACATAATACCATGTCAGACACGAACAGAAAGGCTGCTGACATGGTACCATATCAATTTCAGACAAAAGTGCTCTGACATGGTAACATGACCGAGATGACCAGAAAGGTTGTTGACATATTATGAGAAGCTTAGACACATTAACTTAAGATCATAACATGACTTCATATCAATACACAACATGCAATAAATATTATTATTTAGTAGCAGTCAACAACATTCAAAAGACACATTCGCAAAATACACAGATTGAAATAACAGCACTGATGTAGTTACTGAGTAATAATTCAGATTATTTAAAGCTTGAATCATTAAGAAATAAATTACATACAATAAGAGAATGAAAACTATACATTGCTATACATTTTAGTATTATAATATATACGTATATCATAGTACTGAAAACAAAAACTGTGCACAGGTGTAGAAATGTTTTTGTGATTGGAAGATATATTGTAATATATCTTCCAATCACAATATTTTAACATCCGGCAAGTCTCACACTTCTATGAAATAGGTCAAGTGTGGAGAGAGAAAATGATAACATAAGTTGGGTACAAGTGTGATCTAGATAACAGCATTGATTGACTTTGTTGAGAATGCCAATATCTTGCTTAACTCGCTTAATGTGTTCGGACCAACTGTGTTTTATCGGAACAAGGCATCACAAAACAAACCCCAGTTTGATCCGGGTCTGAGAGATCAGCCGCATAGCGACATATGCCAGCGCGGGCGGGCACCCCAACGATGAACAGCAACACGGTGAGAGTCATCAAAAACGCAGCAAAAATGAAAGTGAAACCAACTCCACTGCAACAAAAATTAAACGAGAATATTAGGAAATGATGTTGCTCTGCAGGTGAGATAGTGGGAGGGGAGAGAGTGGGAGAGAGTGGGAGAGGGACAGCAAGAGAGCGAGAGCCAGAGTGAGAGTAAGACTAGACTTGCAAAATTACAGAAATCAGGACCGACGTACGATGCAAAAAAATGCATTACACCTAATACGTGAAAGTGCATCTAATTATGTCACAAATTCAGCAATTAAAAGGTTATCACATGCTAGCAAACAATTTCTACCCTCTGTGTGATGCTATGTACATGTCATCAAAAACTATGGTTTCAAACAATCAGCAACAGTTTTAAGTAGCAGTAAACAGCACAGAGGACACATTTGCAAAATACACGGATTGACCCAGAAACATACGTAATACGTAACAGTATGAACTAAATTTATGTGCCTCTAATCTACACTGTGTACTTTCAAATGGTGTTTGTCTACGTGTATAAATTGCATATTTGTTACACAATCAGATATACTGCTCATTATTTTATCTGTTTTACTACATTTTTACACTTATGTAACTTTATTTTTATCTACTAATTTTTAACTTACATTTTAAAGGCTAATTATGTGTATGTACCAAGTATATATGGGTTTTTAGCTGAAATAAATGTATTCGTATAACTTTTCTTCCAAGTGGTTATAGATTAATCACACAAAGTTTGGTTCTAAGAAATTGTATATCCAGGAGAAAAGTTTTAACATACACATTAGACTCACTTAACTAACTGTCACTTGGCTGCATAACTTCGCTGAGAAGGCCATCTGGGCTCCAAGTGGATGTTATCCTTGTATACCTTACTGAGTCTGCATAATTGAGGCTAATCCTGCATAATTCCTGCTTCGTAACCAACTGCAAATCTGTATTTATGTTTATATGAACATAGTTTAATTTTGAATAGTTTTTATAATACAGTATTATCTGATAAAAATGATATCCTTATTTAATTTGTTATTTCAAACTCGGCCTGAGAGCCAATCCGGGTCTGTACCCTAGGGGTAAGGCCGCCATCGGTGACATCGGCAGGCCATTAATATTCCTAATATTCCAGGTGTATTTGAGGGACTGAAAAGTGCTGCCACCTCTTGGAGTCGAGGCCACACACACATAGGCTACCTCTGTTATATCTAAGTGACTAATAGAAGAGCAACAATGAGACGTACGCCATGAGGAAGTTGGTTCCTGTTGTCTGGTTGCAGGAGCTTCCTCCCTTGCCACAGCACATGAGAAAGACAAGTCCGGTGAAGTACAGGTCGACAATGAGCAGAGTGAGGCATCCGAGCCCTAGACCAGCGTAGTATCTACAACAAAACAATAATAAGGCTCTATTCACCATTTTCAACATGCACTGTACATTTCATGTCAAACAGGAATGTGTTCTGGCATTTGAGTCATGTAGTACCTATATACAATAATATGACATATAATAAATACATATATATATATATATATATATATATATATATATATATTATATATATAATAAATACTATATATATATATATATATATATATATGTATATGTACTTATATATTTACATATACATATATTTTTTATCATTTATTTTAAACTATTAGTATTCTTATTATTGTACATAACCATCCCTTTTACGTATTTCAGTAGTAATACTTTGTGAAGTGCCATAAAGAATTATGGACATGAAATAAAATCTATCATTACTATAAGGTGACTATACCATTATAGAGATGTGTGCATGGCAGAATGTTACATGTGTCACCCAATCAAGTTTCAAAAGTGACTGCATCAATCAGTTTCAAAATATACATTCCAGTTCTTCATCATTCTGATAGAAAAGTGACTGGCACCAACTTGTATAAGTGCTGGCAAATCTGCCACAGTGACTCGAGTGAACAAAGTGACATAGAACATAATGAACCGTCTTGAAGTGGCACGCAGCTATGAGAAACATCACCTGATACTTACATGTAATTGCCGTATTGGTCAACGGTATCCTTCTGATCATTCATTTGGCCTCGAAACTTGTCAAAGTTCACAATCTGTTGAAAATAATTACAAGTCATAGACAGACTTAGACAGTTAGGACTTAGTTGGCAGCACCGATGACATGGTTGTAAATTTATTCACTTTACAAAGTTATAAATCTTTGCTACTGGCTGGTTGCAAGTCGTTACAAAGCTAGACGAACAGTTCTAATTCTCTACTCCAGGAAAATTTACAAAGCTTATATCTCCGGGAATATGAAGTGTCTAACATTTTGAATATATTTTTAAACATGATCAACCTCAGCTCTCTAACATTTAACAGCATCCTCCAGCACCTACATGTACTGCTTCACCTAGGATTGTTGTCTACATTCCATTTGCCAAAACAGAAACCATGCTTACGTTTATGTAACATGAGTAGCCTTGCTGATCATCCACTAGCTACTACAATGTATCAGTAATTTAATGCAACATCAGTGGTAATTACTGATACCGGTAGTTAAATATACTCTCATTAATACGCGTACTATGACCACATTGACTATCGCAGTGCACCATGCTTGACCCATTCTGTTTTTAAAAGCAACCATAGACCATCATAAATATAAATAAACAACACTGATTTTACCCTTATCTACAGCAATTGCAGATCAGATAACATACCTTCTCAATCTCTTCAGTACTATTATCTACTTGACTAACTATTTCTTCTCTGGTAGTTTTGCTGATTTGTTTCTCGACCTCTGAAAAAGACAAACATCCGACAGGAATGAGAACATTCAGAGAATGTGATGGAAACAGTTGGAAGATCATTCCCAGAGTTCATACCAGCAGATGGTGACAAGGGACCATCTGTAGAGCATCTGTGAGGAGACACTGAATGAGACCACGATGGTTCATAATGTACTCTTCAGCTCTTCACCAATGTCACAAAATTATTACAATGAATGTTTATCATTATGAATGTGTAACAGAAGGGCCTGCAACCTATGTGCAAAGATGTTGATGCAGCAGGATTTGACACTGACATGGGCCCGATGGACTAACCCATGTTTTGAAGCTGTCGGGCCAATTCAGGCCAACAGTTTTCAAATTCTACTGTTCCAACAGGCGACCGGTTTCAATCCAATTGACCACTGCCAATGTTTCCGTATAACCCTGACAGAAGTCATTAATGCAGATATTATATTTCTCGTAATATGTAATAAATACATGTAATATTCTACAAATAACTGTGCTAAACTTGTGTAGTGTGAATGGTGCCTCAGAGTTTATATTAATAGCAGACAGGTACCATGATTAAAAATCTCTTTTTATAGTTGCAACTTTATAACTTGTACATACACATGCAACATAAGAGGTTCAGAAAAGTCTGCATGATGTTGCTTCTGTCAAACCTTTGTCTTGTAAAGTGACAGGGCACCTCGGCAGCAGCATATTTCTTTACAATAATTATATGGACCAGTAACATTTTGGGCGGGCCAATAAATTTTCAAATGTACTGGCCCCCGGACAAGTGGATACAAAACATTAATGTCAAGGCCTGTGTTGGTGGAATCAAAGACCAGTGACAATGAGTGGTGTACTCTGACACCACAATGCCAACTGAATGCAGTGACTCCGGGGTAGAGCTTTGGACTCTTGAGTAAGACGACACAGGTTCAAATCCTGGGCTGCAGTGTTAAAACCTTGGGCAAGTTTTGTAACTCTACATTGCTCCAGTTCACTCAGCTGTATAAATGAATACCTGGCTATAGATAGTGGTGGATATGTGTACGAGCAGTGCATTAATTGTATGCTTCCCAGAGTAGTTGAGATGGTGACTGAGTGAACAGGTCTGTCAGGGAAGTAAACTGTAAAGCGCTTTGAGCAATCCTGAGGATTGGATACTGCGCTATATAAGAACTAACTTTTATATTCTGACCAGAGAGTGTAATGTAACAATACCTCGCAAAGACAGCTTGAAAACATCCAGAAACCACAAATCACATCTGACATCTGCACTTACAAAGTATACTTTCCTATGGTAAAAACAACTGCAGATTCTTAAAAGAAATATTACGTAAGTTGTTACAGAAATTCAATTCACATTTAGGCAATATATATGACTTTTTTTAACTTTTGGCTGTCACGCTACATACCAAGTGTGGCTGAATCTGTTTCTTTGCTGATGTCGCTGGTGATGTTGTCCATAGCTTCTCGCCCCTGAAAGTGTTGCATTATTTGTTTTAATTCCACATGAAATATTAAAGCGCCCCATTTCATGCAGGGAGATGGTGGGAATATCTGCATCAAAAAGTTGTCAGAATGCTGTACATAGTAACTATTTTTGTTCAAGCTAAATTAGTATAATCTGGTAACGATGAGATAAAATACATGTAAATTTTATTTTGAAAACATGACACACCCTTTGTGCACTTGCAAAAATGCACGTGTGCAAATTTGACATTACTTAAATAACTATCCAAAATGATCAGCAATGTTTTTGTTTCCAATTTTCTTGGCTTCTTGTTTGAATAATTTATGTATTTTTCCCACTAGAAAAGTGCAAGAAATTTCATTTCTAAGGCTTGCGACACACGCAACACATTTTATCACTGCTGAAATGTCTTATTTTATAAGAACAAAATAGCCTGCAACATTGAAAAACATTATGTACTTTTACGTTGTGACTCTTGTTTCTGTGTAAATGACTCTTGCATCTTTGCCTGTTATTTCTTTGGATAATGTACATTTCTTGGAAAAAGTATACGTACATAACATATGACAGCATTATTGTGATATGACTGACGTAACTCTGTAATAATGTACACTTACTTTGGAGTATCGTTATTTGAAACTTGCAACAACATAAATGCAAGATTATTTAACATGAAATGTACTTGCAGGTTGAAAATGGCAAATAAATCTTTATTATTATCATATTATTATTAGATAATTGCAACGGTCCCCAGTCAGTGGCATAGGCAGGATTTTGTTTTGGAGTATCCAAACAATATATATATATATGTTTTGTCAGAATGATGCATTTGTCGGTTACTCAAACCAAGCTCTTTCAAGTGGAATGATGACATGAGAATCAATTTTACTGACCAATATGGCTGCCATTGGAAAAGAGTTCCTTGGAAGCCATCACATGAACTATATTTGTTACAATATTTGCGTGTCTAAACATAATGTTGAAATCTACCAATAGTCTGCAATCACAGAGATTCACAGGCCAGGTTGCAATCATAAAAGTAGTTACTTTATTTTAGTGACTGTTACTGGGTTAAGGTTTATGTAGAGTAATGTTGTTATTTTAGTCTGAGACTTTTATGTCGTTCAGTCAACACTCTAGAGCTACCATATTTCTTACGGTGGTCTTCAGTCCCCTACCATCCCAATTTCCTGGTATTCAGGGGCATGGCCCCCTCCCCCCCCCCCCCACTGGCTATGCCACTGTCAGGATCGGACTGAAATGTTGCTAGTTTTGTGTAACGATGCTCCAAAATGGGTGCCTAAATCTCAGAGCTATGAACATATGTTTCACATAATGGAAAAGTATCATCCCTTGCGTTACATACTTTCAAATCGCACAGCATCTACTTTCATAGATTTAACTTTTATTGAAGTTGATTTCCAATTGGATAATACAAAGAAAAGTACATTAAATATACAATAACATAAATATACAATTACACATGGAAATGTGGGAAGATAGAACTTTTGTGCTTATCAATCTGTACTTAGCACTAAAAACTAGAAAGACCCACACAAGGAAGTGGCAACTCCTTGTGTGGGTCTTTCTATAAAGATCATTTAGCAAAATATTAGCTAGTTGAGATGGTCAGGGATCAGTGATTATGTGAACTTCACTCACCTCTTCGATTTTGGCTAGCAATGATGACGGATTTACGTTGACCACAGTGTCCAACTTCTCTGTGACATTATCTACCTGTGGACAGAACCCATGTGTTGTCATCACTCCAATAAAGCCTGCGTTATTTGACAGTCTTCAAACATGAAGTTTGACAGTATAACCGCAAATGGGTTATTTATTGGATTGTGAAGCAATTGACATTACCAACCAGACAATGTCTAATGTTCTAAGGGTTCATCTATCCCATCATAATTTTCTTTCAGCTGTGTATTCTCTGATTGACAGCTCAGATCCTCCTCTGCCACAGTTCATTGTGTCCTCCTCCACAACCTCTGTCACCTCCATGTCTCTCCTCACCATGACACCCTGTCCATTGCATCCTCCTCCACAACCTCTGTCACCTCCATGTCTCTCCTCACCATGACACCCTGTCCATTGCATCCTCCTCCACAACCTCTGTCACCTCCATGTCTCCCCTCACCACAACACCCTGTCCATTGAATCCTCCACAACCTCTGTCACCTCCATGTCTCTCCTCACCATGACACCCTGTCATTGGATCCTCCTCCACAACCTCTGTCACCTCCATGTCTCTCCTCACCATGACACCCTGTCCATTGCATCCTCCTCCACAACCTCTGTCACCTCCATGTCTCTCCTAATCATGACACCCTGTCCATTGCATCCTCCACAACCTCTGTCACCTCCATGTCTCTCCTAATCATGACACCCTGTCCATTGTGTCCTCCACAATCTCTGTCACCTCCATGTCTCTCCTAATCATGACACCCTGTCCATTGTGTCCTCCACAATCTCTGTCACCTCCATGTCTCTCCTAATCATGACACCCTGTCCATTGCCTCCTCCACAACCTCTGTCACCTCCATGTCTCTCCTAATCATGACACCCTGTCCACTGTGTCCTCCACAACCTCAGTCACCTCCATGTCTCTCCTCACCATAACACCCTGTCCATTGTGTCCTCCACAACCTCAGTCACCTCCATGTCTCTCCTCACCATGACACCCTGTCCATTGTGTCCTCCACAACCTCAGTCACCTCCATGTCTCTCCTCACCATAACACCCTGTCCATTGTGTCCTCCACAACCTCAGTCACCTCCATGTCTCTCCTCACCATGACACCCTGTCCATTGTGTCCTCCACATCCTCTGTCACCTCCATGTCTCTCCTCACCATGACACCCTGTCCATTGTGTCCTCCACAACCTCTGTCACCTCCATGTCTCTCCTCACCATAACACCCTGTCCATTGTGTCCTCCACATCCTCTGTCACCTCCATGTCTCTCCTCACCATGACACTCTGTCCACTGTGTCCTCCACAACCTCTGTCACCTCCATGTCTCTCCTCACCATAACACCCTGTCCATTGTGTCCTCCACATCCTCTGTCACCTCCATGTCTCTCCTCACCATAACACCCTGTCCATTGTGTCCTCCACATCCTCTGTCACCCCCATGTCTCTCCTCACCATGACACCATGTCCATTGTGTCCTCCACATCCTCTGTCACCTCCATGTCTCTCCTAATCATGACACCCTGTCCACTGTGTCCTCCACAATCTCTGTCACCTCCATGTCTCCTCTCACGAATAACACCATGTCCATTGTGTCCTCCACAACCTCAGTCACCTCCATGTCTCTCCTCACCATGACACCCTGTCCATTGTGTCCTCCACAATCTCTGTCACCTCCATGTCTCTCCTCACCATGACACCCTGTCCATTGTGTCCTCCACATCCTCTGTCACCCCCATGTCTCTCGTCACCATGACACCCTGTCAATTGTGTCCTCCACAATCTCTGTCACCTCCATGTCTCTCCTCACCATGACACCCTGTCCATTGTGTCCTCCACATCCTCTGTCACCCCCATGTCTCTCCTCACCATAACACCCTGTCCATTGTGTCCTCCACATCCTCTGTCACCTCCATGTCTCTCCTCACCATGACACCCTGTCCATTGTGTCCTCCACAATCTCTGTCACCTCCATGTCTCTCCTCACCATGACACCCTGTCCATTGTGTCCTCCACATCCTCTGTCACCTCCATGTCTCTCCTCACCATGACACCCTGTCCATTGTGTCCTCCACAATCTCTGTCACCTCCATGTCTCTCCTCACCATGACACCCTGTCCATTGTGTCCTCCACAATCTCTGTCACCTCCATGTCTCCCTCACTATGACACCCTGTCCTTTGTGTTCTACTCTACAACTCCTGACAATTCATTCACAAATGCGCCATTTACCCAAGTTGATATGAATGTTAAACATTAAACTAATACATATGACTAGGACATCATTCTTGACACAACAACTCAGCTATTAAGTGCAATATTATTTTATAAATGTAGATTGTGGTTGTTATTTGGTCTGTATTCCACATGGCACTTAATTTGGAAGGTGGCTGACCCACACCCATGGTGCAGTAGAAGGCTGCAGCACAGACCCATAACACAGCAAATTTTGTCCTTTAAAACGTGTTCTCCAAAATGAGACCTTCTGACGGAAAGTGGCTCACCATTTAATCCTACTGGTTGCATAAAAGCCCTCTAAAACAAAATATATCATAACAAAACCACTATGATTACTTGTTTTAAAATACACTGCCACAGGTGGCTCCCAGGGAGTGGTATATGGGAGGATGCTTCAAAGTTAGCATATTCACATATAGATTGTATGAAACTGTTCAGATAATACAATGACAACTATACAAGAAGCCTCTCTTACCGCACTGAAGTCTGCACCAAGTTTCAGTGCAGATTCAGCTGCATCGTGAGTATCATTGCATACGCCAATATCGCTAGGACAACCACTCAGTATAGTAGACAAATTTGTGCTAGCTTCGGTAAGCAATGTGGCAAGGTGAGCGGTGCCATCTTGCAATGCTTGTGTAGTTGTGCTGACATCAGAGAGACCTTTGTTGACCTTCTGCAAGTCTAAACATAAAATAGAGAGGTAAGCTTGTATGCAGTAGAGTATTCAGTCCCTTAGACTACTGAGACTTCATTACCTGGTTGACATGTTCATTCAAACACCATCAGTGCTTCTCTGAGCTGATAATTTTTTTATGTCACCAATGGTTTGTGTTTAATATAAAATTGTTGTTTACCAAATGTCTATATTTTAGATAGCCATACTAATCTATACAAGTACAATCCAAAGTGAAAAACAGAGAATTTTTTAATTTGGTCCTTTACTTAGACCTTCAAAAGGGCATACACACGATTCATCTTTCTGGTCCATTTCAAGTGAAACTGAGTGAGACCAGCCACTACACGGCACCACTTCATTGTTCAAAAGTACATTCAAAGTCAAAATTATGGCAATACGCAAACAGTTTGAAAATAATAACTTAAGGCATAATAATTCCTACCTTCTAGATGAGCTTAACAAAACTTAAAAAGGACATTTCTGCTGTAGCAGTTATGTCAAAGGATACATGGCTTGATTGAGTCGTTCAGGACACACACGTCTCACACACCCACACACACCCACCCACCCACCCACACACACACACACTCACACACACACACACTCACTCACACACACACCCACACACACACACACCCACCCACCCACCCACCCAACCACACCCACACACACTTACACACACACCACACCCACCCACACACCCAACCCCCACACACACCCACCCCCCACACATACCCACCCACCCACCCACACGTCTCACACCCACACCCACACGCACACACGCACACATGCGCATGCACACACACACACACACCCATGCACACCCACCCACCCACCCACACACACCCACCCACCCACACACACACCCACTCACTCACTCACAACACCCACACACCCACACACCCACCCACACCCACCCACACCACCCACCCACCCACCCACACCACACACCCACCCACCCACCCACACACACACACACACACACACACACACACACACACACACACACACACGAATGTTAATTGGATTACAGCCAATGTTAAAGCAGTAAGTAAACAGTTACTCACTCTCTGCCAGTTCCTTGACACTTTTCAAAGCTTCAGCTGCATTTGTTTTTTCAGCCAGTTTGTCTTTTGTAGTCTTGGCAGTTGCTGAAACAGAAACATGGCTGCTGCAATGGCACTGTTTAAATACGACAGCAAATGCCAAGTCAAGAATCTCAACCTGCCTTTGCATTAACCATTTCAATACGACAGGCCACAATACTAGCTGCAAGACCTGCTATACAACAGGACCACATGTTGGCTTAGTGAAACTCACAATACCTGCTATACCAGTGGTTGGAAGCCTATAGTCCATGGGCCAACTGTGGCCAGTGAAACTAAAAGTGACACTGCACACAACATGGCACAAGGGATGACAACAGGCATGCACCTTCCCGGGTGTACGAATCAAATGGGGAGTTCTCTTACTAGGAACTGTTTGATGCTTTGCTAGGGAAGACCTCAAGAAAGCCGGCGAATTGGCATACATCTAGAACCATGCATGTGCTATTATACAATTCTTGTCAGCATTGTTGCACACTTCAATCTGAGGAACGTTCAACTTAGGGGGTGTAAAATCTAATCAAAGAACTCTTCCGTTTGTTTCTTTCAATTTGTTTCTGCTTTCGGGATCAAGTTCCTTATTGTTTATCACACATGCGTACATATGTGTATTATTCCATTCATATATTTCTGTACGTATCTGAGATAAAATAGGATTGCACCAAGGCACAGTGCTAAGTGCACTAATAGTTATCAGGGAAACTTGCAGAACCAGACTGCCAATGGTAGGCAGGTGATCTCTTCTTCACTGTGGAGTCAGTGAAAGAACTGGAAGTGGATGTTGGAATATCTAGAGAAGAAAGGGCTCAAAGAGAAAACAGCAAAGACAGAAGTTCTAGTCAGTTTGAGACGAGCAACAAAAAGTAAAATCAAGGTAATGGACAAACACGGAGAGAAGTTAGATGAATTCACAGAATTCAAGCACCTAGAATCTGGAGGAGGGAGGTTGTGAAAAGGCTGAAGAGTTGAGGCCACCTGGTAGAAGTGGTCTGAACTAAATGTGACTGCAAGTTACCACACAGACTAAAGATCAAGATCTACTGAAGTCATCCAGCCAGTACCTATCAGGGTTCGAAATAGTGGTAGCCTGGTTAGCCCGAGGCTATCAGAACTGCTGTCGGAAATGTTGGGCTACATGAAAGTTCATGCTGGTAGCCCTGATAGCGACCTATATTTTGGAGTTATTTCTACCCATGGCCTTTGTATGGAGCAGAGCTGTTGGCCCTAAGAAGAAAAGAAGAACTCCTCATGTGAACTGAAATGACGATAAGATGAGGGATGAACATCTCACTGAGGGAACAAATCATGAAGTGAGACAGCTAGCAGGAGTTGACGGAACATAGGAGATGCCCAGCTTTACTGGTACGGCCATGTTCAGAGAAGACATTACATGAGAAGCTATAGATGTGCCTGTCCCTGGGAAGAAAAAAGAGAAGGACAGTGTAGACATCAATTTGAGGGGGCTGAAGGAGAAAGATGTGAGACAGGAATGAGGGGTGGGGTGACTACTCCCAGTCGGCCCCTTGAAGGGATACAGCAACAGAAGATATGAATATTGATGAAATATGCACATGTGTACGGCACTGTATGTGTGCACATTTGTTTGATGTCCACGTAACTAATCTATTGGGACATTTCTGAAGTGATAAAAGTACGATCCTGCACTAAGTGCTGCTTGGAGCAGGGACTGATTGTTCCAACAATCACCACAGACAAAGATAGCAGGAAGGAACAAAACTGCTGACTCTGGGAAAACTTACTTCTGTGCATTGCAGAGGATTCAAGCTAGTGACAGTGTGGTACTACACCCATGGCCTTGGAGGATGTACGACACCAGAATAGCCAAGTTGCAAATTGTAATATAACTAAGGATGGGACAAATATGGAATTTAACTCAAATTGAATACAATATCCTCGAAATTTCGAATTTGACTCAATTATATAAAGTTAAATACAAATATTCAGTGGCTTCAAAGTCAGTTAGAATATTGAGCGGTGTTGAGATGTCTTGCCGGGTGTGGCCATGGGTACAAGTCTGAGCTGGGGTTGTCGGCATTGTGGCTTTACGCATTGCTACCATTGAACATTTTGTTTACTTTTCTGGCCACCAAACTTCCCCTCACATATCTTATGTACATAGTACTACATATACACACAAGTTACAAAATAAAATCATTTAAATTCTTGTAAAGAATACATTTAACAAAGCAAATTCGCGTAAAACTCGCCTTGATCACTGTAACCCGAACTAACACAAAGCTAACTTTAACTAATGTATGCTTGTATAAATGTACAAACGAAATTGATGTACTTTCAACAAATCTTGTACCCACAACACAATATGGGGTCAATAATCATTATTGTCATGGTATGATTAATCCTAAACTTGCTCCAAACCTTAACCTTAAATCTTAACCCAACACTTAAATCGATAAAAATCTATATTTTTCCGACCCAAATCCTACCCTCAACACATTACTGATATTATGGTCAGCTACATGTGGGTGCTGCTAACGACACAGTGTTGCCACTTGCCAGCGAGTTTAATGCGAGTTTATTTTGTCAAGTTTTTTTCAGTAATGTTAGTGATTTTATTTTGTAACCTAGTGTAGTTTGATACTCATAATTTATATGTTGTCATTTTCTTAGTGAAGACAGAAAGAAAAAGAACACCCAGGACCGATTTGTTGGCAGAGGATGTGAAGGAAA
The DNA here is from genome assembly GCA_025642075.2 of Ridgeia piscesae. NCBI lineage: Eukaryota > Metazoa > Annelida > Polychaeta > Sabellida > Siboglinidae > Ridgeia > Ridgeia piscesae. Next base: position 143,888 of record JAODUO010001334.1, on the reverse strand, counting down.
ATATTCGAGCGATATTCGTTTAGAGTTTCAAATTTTCGAACTTTCAATTGAATAGTAGAAACAGGCTCAAGTATTCAAAATTTTGAATATGAATTAAATTTCATCTCATCCTTAAATAGCATGATGAAGCAACTTACCTTTCAATATGCCCACAACACCGCTGACAGTATTATTAAACCCATCCATCACAATCTCTTTAAAATTCTACAAAAAACACATGGCTCAGTAAGAGAGGAATTGACAGTGGCAGAGAAAGTTAAAGATTTTCTCTGAAATCTAATCATTATTTGACATTGTTATAACATTAAAAACATATTCCAAAGATAGTGTTTACTCCAAGACATGCAATTTCATATAAGACAGTATTAGACAAACTGCACCATATCATCAAAATCACCCAGACTCAGCTTAATACGCTGAGTCTTTATTCAAGGGTACATTTCTAATGCCTAGTTGATTTAATTTTTGCAGCTATGATATCAGTGTGGCTTTTTATACTGAACCATATGAATACACTTAAAATTATTCACTTCAAAAGATTGTTAAATTTTGCACATGAGGCAGATTGCTGTTAATATCATGTCACATCAATTTTGTGTTTTAAGCAGCAATGCATACCTAGTAATTTAACCTTTCGGTGTCTAGTCTATTTGTTGTCGCAAATAAAACATTATCATACAAACTGACAGATTAAAAACAAACACCTGATAGGTGAGCCAAAATCTTAGTTTCTCAAAATGTCGCTTTTTACAGTTTGCTGCATGTTTAGCAATAAATTTAAAAACTATCCCGAAGACATTTCCACATGTGAGGTACCATTCTAACGTTTACGATATGTGGGGTTTAGAACATTCCGTTTAAAAATTTTGCATCGTAATGCCCATATTGTCAGGTGACAGCTTGTAGTGGTCGCTCTAAGCTATGTACATATGTTATATACCTGAAGTGGCACACAGAATTTGTTGTATTTAGAAACACGGCCATAAGAATGTGTTTTGCCAAGTTTCTAACTGTAGTCTCTCTGACCGTAATGACGTCTTTGATGTAGCGCTCTGTACAGTTGAGATTAACCACTGCTGTGTCAATGATGGCGCCATCACTTGTTTGGTCGTGGATCATGGCATTGTTGAGGAAGATACACACCACAGAGCCCCTGCAACAATGAATACCAGTACAAATAGGCTCCGGCTTACAAGCTTACATTGGTGAGGGTTGGACGGAAATAAAGTCACAAGGACAAAGCCATGAAAAATCACAGTTTTGCATAGGAAAAGTCACAGATTTGGAATGGAAACATGAGGATTCGAAACCAAAATATCCATGTTGAAGGCACTATAAACACTATAACATCACACAGCTTACAACTGAAGGTTTTTTACACACTTCATTTCACTGCTGAAGGCACGTGTAGCCAGAACAATCAGACGCACTGCTTCATTTGTTTCAAGAAATTATGCACCTGATTGTGACCAATCAGGTGCATAATTTCAACCCTCACCAATGTAAGGCGAGACTGTCACCAAACAATTACTGGTTAATTATTACTGAATTACTGATGTAATCGACAGCTTCCTCAATTGACTGGTTTAGTTAGTTGATGTTGTAGCCTCGATTACACAGGCTCTGTGAGGTGGCAGCACTTTTTAGCCCTGGATTTACGCTCTGTCGATGTTACCACCAGGCGGCCTTACCCCTGAATAGAGACACTGATTGGCTCTCAGGCAACTATGAAATAAAAATTAGTAATGATAGCAAGTAATGACACATTTTTATAAGATACTACTACACTATTAAAAGTATTCAACATTAAGCTTATACTCGCACACAAATAAACATGAACACAAATTTGCAGTTGTTTATGAATCAGGAATTATGGCAGGATTACCCTCGATTACAGGGTCCGTGAGGTGCTGCACTTCTTAGAAAACAGTGATGAGACAATCTTTTTGGTGAAGTTACGCAGCTGAATGAGAGGTGGCTAAATGAAACAATTGTTGTAGAAGATAAAGTCTTCACACTCACAGCATGAAGGCCAGGATGATGACAAAGAAGATGGAGAAGCAGGTCTTCTTCAACATATCAGATCCTTTGCGTGCCTCTCTCGGCTTTCCGCCACAGTTGCCACAGACACGACAGCAGCAGAAGCAACAGCCCACCAGGGGCATGACGAGGATGAAAATGACCCCGATCGCAATGCAGATTGCATAGCCAAGTAACGTATTCTTGAGAACCTGCAGACAGAAACAGCCATGACAGTGCTCAGTGCGCACTAATCATGATGGTCGACAACTTCATAGACGTTAAGGGGAGACTGTCTGTGTAGGCTTTTTGCAAAATCACGGTACGCAGTATAAACTGTGGTGTACGTATTATAACATGCCTACCAAGAACCGCCCAAGATGGGCCAGAAAAGCAGAAACATTGGTAGAATTCACCAGTTTAATGTTTACCAAAATCGCTATCACTCAAATCCCTGAATGGCAAGTTTGGACAATTCCGATGAAGGCCCAGGTGAAATGACTCAGAGGTTTATCACATGATCCAACTGGGTCATGTGATAAACCTATCCAATCATCAGAATTGAGGAGGTGCATGCAAAAGTAGCCTGATGCCACATTAACAAATGGGTTCCTCCCAAAATCGCTTTTTTATTACAATTATTCACTGCAACAATTTGGGTGGTCAGTATATAAGATCTAAAACCTGCTGGCTAACAGCTATGGACAGTTTTACAGACTCAACTGGCTTTAAATAGTTTACATTACGTTAACATATTTAACCTTAATATGCATGACAGGATGGCAAAACTGATTGCTGTTTTTGTGGTACTGGTTTATCTGTACTGGTAATTTTACTGTGTATCGTAATGGGGTAAACCATATCAGGAACATTTGTCTGATCCCTGTCATAATTAAAAGTGTTACTATGGAAACCATACACATCTGTTGACACATCTCGTGAGAGAACTGTCTGACAGATAATATCCAGGAAAGCGGCAGGAAAAATTGACTGATGTCTGGCATTATTATCACAAAATCTCTGGTTGAATAAGCTATAAACCAAACACTCAAGTAAGGGACATTTTATTAGCATGCAAAATCAAACAATGCATGACTCTTTGTAGAAATGGTTTCAAGGCTGGTGTAACGATTTTTAGAAAACCATGGTATCATAGCGTCTTTGTGGGGCGAAACGCTAATCACGATAAGGTGCAAGATCCTCCCATGCCATTGTTCATCTGAATGATGGCAAACGCATAAGCCATGCTGTTTGCCATGCAAAACTAGCCCCTCCGAAAAGTGCTACATTTAGTCAAGTTTAACTAGTTTATTGATGTTGTGAATCGTGACACTTCAGTTGTGAGATACCCGCCCCAATTTGAAGATGGGCACACAATTTCTGGGAATTTAAGTTTAACAACCCACCCCACATCACCCCACCCTATTTAAGCATCATGTGGCTTTCACGTGACCAGAGGCTGACCACACTTCTTGTGGGTGATTTAATTGGCTGACATAAACGATGAGTTTATGAAAGTGACGGGCCAGGGGTAGAGAAGAGTTTATGAAAGTGACGTGCCAGGGTTAGAGAAGAGTTTTTGAAAGTGACGTGCCAGGGGTAGAGAAGAGTTTATGAAAGTGACGTGCCAGGGGTAGAGAAGAGTTTATGAAAGTGATGTGCCAGGGGTAGAGAAGAGTTTTTGAAAGTGACGTGCCAGGGATAGAGAAGAGTTTATGAAAGTGACGTGCCAGGGATAGAGAAGAGTTTATGAAAGTGACGTGCCAGGGGTAGAGAAGAGTTTATGAAAGTGACGTGCCAGGGGTAGAGAAGAGTTTTTGAAAGTGACGTGCCAGGGGTAGAGAAGAGTTTATGAAAGTGACGTGCCAGGGGTAGAGAAGAGTTTTTGTAAGTGACGTGCCAGGGGTAGAGAAGAGTTTTTGTAAGTGACGTGCCAGTGGTAGAGAAGAGCTGGCACAGACGTAATCAGCTGCAGTAACCTCTGACAGGAGGACAAGTGTTTGTAAGAACCTACGCATATCAATGTTTTATTAATTGTTTGTATGCATATTAAATTTATTAATGGTTTGTATGGCATGTAATTGTTTTTATGGCATATTTTTTTTAATCCAGACAAGTTCCTGATGGTGCAGCCAAGGAATGGGCAATCAATTGTAAGTCAGTGGGTCTGTTTTGTTATCAAGTTCTTTGTCTGGTTGCTGGATGAATTTTGTAACTGCAATACTGCATATCTTACATTTTGTATTTGACTTGTACTCATGTCGTTGATCTTGTTGTCACCTGAAAAAATAACACAGAACTATTATATATTCTGCCTGCAAATGCAAAACATTAATTATGTTATGTTTGCGCCATAACTATTAACAAATCATGATGTGTTACGACATATTATACATGTAACATATTATACATGTAAACGTTACATATTACATCAGGAGGGATGATGTCCTAAGTATAAATTCCCTGGGAGACAGTAACAAATGTTATGACAGTGTCTTCTAGAAAGAAACAATCTGATGTTTGCAATGTGCTCAGCCCATAAAAGACAATTCTAAATGAACAGCTATTGAGTGGGTTGATACAGTTTAGAAAAATGCAATAACAAAAAGACATCACAAGAACAAGACTTAAGCACACAGTAATTTTCTTGTGTGTGTGTGTGTGTGTGTGTGTGTGTGTGTGTGTGTGTGTGTGTGTGTGTGTGTGTGTGTGTGTGTGTGTGTGTGTGTGTGTGTGTGTGTGTGTGTGTGTGTGTGTGTGTGTGTGTGTGTGTGTGTGTGTGTGTGTGTGTGTGTGTGTGTGTGTGTGTGTGTGTGTGTGTGTGTGTGTGTGTGTGTGTGTGTGTGTGTGTGTGTGTGTGTGTGTGTGTGTGTGTGTGTGTGTGTGTGTGTGTGTGTGTGTGTGGTGCACGTGCGTGTGCACGCGTGTGCATGCATGTGCGTGAGTGTGCATGCACACACAAGTGTTTCCAGTTCGGTCACTGCTTCTAGAATGAAGTGATTCAATCATGAAATCACAGTATATGTGTAGCCTGAACAATAGTTTCACTCTTTTAGTTTTGCTGGTGTTGACTGCAAATCACAGATTGAAGATAACCTATGATTCACCAGTTTGGTGAATTCTTCAAGGCATGTGACACTGGTGATTCACATCCAAAGAAAGCAGAACGTCATACAGCAACCAAGTCACTCGGAATAAGTTGTGTGCCACTTAATGTTAACGCAGTAAAGAATCAAACCGTTTTTATTTCTTGTAATCATGACCTCACAGAACTGTCAAATTACAACTGTTTTCGCTATGAAATGAAATTCACACTCTCTGTCACTGTGCTTTATCAAGTAATATGTTTATAGTGACACTACTGCAGACCAATCACCAGACCTTAGTGTCTGTCTGTTTGTGTATCTTCTTTGTCACTCACAACACAACCATCCTATCTATCCCTCTCCCTCCCTGTGACATTCTCTCTCCCTATCAACCCCTCATATTCTTTCCTCACTCTTTATCCCTCTTTTTGACTCATTACCCCTATCTCCCTATCATCGTCTCTCCCAACCCTCTCTCTATTTAATTTATACATCATAACAAAATATTTTTCAGACATCTAACTACAACAGAGCCAGCCATATATTATATGTGGCGTCATGAAGACTTTTCTATCCCTGATGGCCGTAACCTCAGGAGTATTTCTTTTTGAAATTTTCTACAGGTCAAGAGTTTTTCCATTGGCGGTAGCAGTAAGCATGGCCTCTGTGGTTGCCTCAAATCACATTGCCAATCAGTCGTGAACATTTTATGTAGCTCCAATTGTGAATTCACCAGGGAAAACATTACACATGAACAATCCAAGAAACCATCTTCAGTGTCTGTGTGTATATAGCAACATCTGGACCAGGGGTAATGTTGCTAGCAATGAGAGTAACATACGGAGATGGCAGTGGGCACGAAACCAAGTGGGAAAAGCTGTGTAAAAGGAGTTTGTAAGAGGAAATACCCATGTCTTAGCACTCAGTACCTATATTCACAGTGTAACCGTCGTACACACACTTCACATGGACTATGCACTTAAGTCAGAGCTGTGTATACAGTCAGTAGTGCATTGTTTGTGCAGCGTTCTAGTGTTGTCCTGCTCCAAACATGGGATAATCCGTAGAGCTACAAACCCTATTTGATGTGTAGGCTGTGTAGCCCTACGTCACCTCGCCACTCCCGCACACTTGCATGGGTGAATCACCCACTGCCTCTTCTGCCTCGTGTTTGTGTTCAAACAAGACAATGACCCGTGTAGTTTAATACCTCTACAATGTCAACTTTGGACATATGTGACTCTGAGCTAACGTCAATATGCAAGAGATCATTTTCTCCCATTTTGCTATGATATAATCAGTGTGTTGATGATTTATTATTTCATATGTGACTTGGACTATCTGGATAGTGCAACCAGAACAAACTACAGCTACAAACTATTGATCTGAAGGCTGTCATGGCCCAGTCGAAAGTACAGCCTGTTGTGATAGCATCATGAAGTACAGACTGTCATGAAACATAACTATCACAATGAGATTGGGTTATGAATGATTAGTCAAGACAAGGTCATGAAGGACAGTTGTCATGACCAAGTCACAAAGTTCAACTTGTCATGATTGAGACATGAAGATGTGATGTGATGATGGAGACATGAAGTATAGTCTGTGAATTATGTGATGTTGCAGACAAGTACAGCCTGTGATGATGGGGTCATGAAGTACAGCCTGTGATGTTGGAGACATGAAGTATAGCCTGTGATGTTGGAGACAAGAAGTACAGCCTGTGATGATGGAGACATGAAGTACGGCCTGTGATGTTGGATACAAGATGTACAGCCTGTGATGATGGAGACAAGAAGTACAGGCCAGCCTGTGATGATGGAGACAAGAAATACAGCCTGTGATGTTGGAGACAAGACGTATAGTCTGTGATGATGGAAACAAGATGTACAGCCTGTGATGATGGAGACAAGAAGTACAGCCTGTGATGTTGGAGACAAGAAGTACAGCCTGTGATGTTGGAGACAAGAAATACAGCCTGTGATGATGGAAACAAGATGTACAGCCTGTGATGATGGAGACAAGAAGTACAGCCTGTGATGTTGGAGACAAGAAGTACAGCCTGTGATGTTGGAGACAAGAAATACAGCCTGTGATGATGGAAACAAGATGTACAGCCTGTAATGATGGAGACAAGAAGTACAGCCTGTGATGATGGATACAAGAAGTACAGCCTGTGATGTTGGAGACAAGAAGTACAGCCTGTGATGTTGGAGATAAGAAGTACAGCCTGTGATGACGGAGACAAGAAGTACAGCCTGTGATGATGGAGACAAGAAGTACAGCCTGTGATGATGGAGACAAGAAGTACAGCCTGTGATGATGGAGACAAGAAGTACAGCCTGTGATGATGGAGACAAGAAGTACAGCCTGTGATGTTGGAGACAAGAAGTACAGCCTGTGATGATGGAGACAAGAAATACAGCCTGTGATGTTGGAAACAAGAAGTACAGCCTGTGATAAAGGAGACAAGAAGTACAGCCTGTAATGATGGGGTCATGACCCCACCATCACAGGCTGTGATGGGGTCATGAAGTACAATCTGTCACGACTGAGCCTGTTGTGATACTGAAGCTGTGAGTCCATAAGCCAAAATGCTGACTTGTCCAGCAGGTAACCACGCCAGGTAGATTGTGCCGACAAAAGGTGCATCCTGATGCAGCGCTGTCTACAGGTGCGCGAGAAACAGATAAATGACCACAGAGCATGCTAAGTGCCATCATAGTCTGCCAAATGTGATAATGGGTTACTTACAATATTTATATATAATGAGGTAAGGAGGATGCCTGTATATTACTGGGGTAGGACAAACAGGATGCACACAGTATAAACATATCATAAAAGTAGAACGGGGTCAAATTCATTGGGAGGTCTCATTATTTTATATATATATATATATATATATATATATATATATATATATATATATAAATATGATAATATGAGTTCACTTTTAGATGATCTGATCCGTCCTAAAATACAGGCATATTATATTATATAGATATTTGTGATACCCCAAACAAATGGTGTGTATCCCTCCAATAGTATTTGGTAACTATAACAAAGCCAAGCAAGAGGAAGTAGATTGACAAAACAAAGATAAACATCTATGTATTTGCATGCAACACAGGTGTGTGTGATCGTGACCGTAACCGTGACCGTGTCTGTGGGTGTGTCATGGGTAGAGACGGCAGGGTGTGTCAACTCCAGACATGACCTCTGACCCTCTGGGGCTGTCACTGCAGCAGTCACCATCATTAACCAGAGTTTGCAGACTTCCAGAGTTTTGAGAATGAGACGACTTTGTGAGGCCACAACCAAGTTTTCTGTTTCCCCATGTGGGGTCAGTTACTTTCACAGGCAAGGCATTGACACCAGACACAAGGGACCAACGACTTAGGCCAGGTCTCTTCCCACAGACACAGCCAATGTGATACAAACTTGCTCAAGTTTCAACACAACAGTCAGTATCAGAATTCGAACCAAGGTTCCATCGATTTTTAATCCAGGACTATTACAACCCTATACACATGTACTACTGCCAATGGCTACTCAACAAGTGTAACATATAAACTATGGAAAGGGATCACTGATATTGCCCCATTAACTGATAAAATAACTACCAGCTCCAGTAGTTTACAAAATTACATGTGTTTCTTGCTATACATTTATAACTCTGTGGGGTGTTTTTTTCTGAAACCCTTTAGGTGACAAGGTGAACATACATTTCACATTTTTTACCATGAAGGTGTAATTGTTTTATATAAAATGACTTGTAATGATTATTCATGGACATATGAATTCAGTCATCTAAGCATGAAACTTACTTGTACACGAGTAGCACATCTTATACAGACCAGCCGACTCGTGTCTTGTTTATTATTGATGCGCCACAAAACATAGTTCCTAGAGATAACCGTAGAGTATTACAACATGACTCACAAAGTGACTGAGGGCGTTGTATATGTTAGTATCTACTATGCATATAGACAGGAGAACATTGTTGATTCATGTGAAACTATTGTAAGTTCTCACCAACAACCATTCTTACTGATTATACGCTGATGCAAATGGCAAGACAACATTGTATAAATAGCGAGTTTTTATCAGGATATTTGCAACTGTTAAAGACCTGGTGGGCTACATGGAGAATTAGGCTTTTCAACAGCATTCAGGAAGTTGTCAAAGGCCTTTCAGCAAAGGAAGTATAAAACACAATGCCCAGATCTATGCAGTAGATTAGCTGGACAGAGAATCAGAAAGCCAATGAAAACCAACAGACCACGACGCCAAAGAATTGAGACGAATCATGACTGTGGAGGTTACCTGCATGTAATTTGCTCAGCACTGTGGCAGAGTTGTGATAACATACATACGCCAGTGGCAGCAGTTATGCAAACGGTTTGTGTCTGCAAGATCTGCACGATTTTGTTAGGGCGTTTTAGGTCAAATTTACTCACTAAGTCATAGGTACAGTAATGACAACTCTATAAGTCACTTAAATCGATTCTGCCCAGTGTTCGTAATTAACTGTAATGTTTTAGTTGACTTGTGCTTCTAAACACAAGAAACATAGTATATACATTGTCACATGTTTTATTTCACTCAACCAGACTAAAGCAATACTTTTTGTCGCATCAGTAAACAGGTTACAAAAACACAAGGGTACAGACCACTGGTAGTTACATCAAACTACATTATACAACACTAATGGCATGACACTAACAACTTTTCAATTATATATTGTTCACAAGACCAAAATGTTTCATTGTTCACAAATCATTAGTTGGTGGGGTCATCTGTGCACAAGTGGACACTCTACTGATTTGTGAAAAATGTATTGCTTCAGTTTGTCATTGACATTGTGCAAATTCAGAAGGGGGTGTCACTGTGGGTCATATTTTTTCTTTGCATATGGCAATTTTCAAAAGGATCCGATGATATCATTGACTTGTATAAATATATGATATAATACATCATTTAAACATGTGTATATGTTCGATGTGTTAAAAAGTTGAGTGTTGGCAACACTGGTTAGCCCTGGTTGTCAATTAAATATTGACCCAAATGACAGTTTAACTAATAATGCAATACTTATTTCAGTTTCATAATTTACAGATGAGGCTGGCACTGGTGCAACGTTGTCCAGGTGAAATTATAAGATCTATGGAACTTCGCAAAACAGGGCTTATGTTGTTGGTAGTAAATAAAGCTTTATTCGGACTCTCAATGATAACTGTGTCAACCAACAGCCTGACAGTCCTGTGTCATGAGTCATCCCTTACATTCTGTAAGCGCTCCAGTCGTCGGAACTGTGTCATGAATGTGACAGTAACCATGTGGGCTCCATTTGGCCCATGTAATTACACAAGTCACGCATAAGAAAGCACACCTGTACAGTGGAACTACGTGGATGTCTGCCAAACAAACCTTGTTATTTGGGGGGAAACGTTATCTGTACTATGTGTGTAAGTTCCTTATTATAAGGGCCACATCCAAAGAAATGGAACAGATTATCTCCATTCCATGGTGAATCCATGCTTTCAGACATAATGTACACATTAAAGATGCCTTCTTAAACACACTTTACAGTTCACAGTTTAAGAGTGAAAAATTTATAAAAAGAGTGCTTAAATCACTTCTCACTGATCTGTCTTATTCACTCGAATGTAGCATCTTGATACATGTACCTCAAATGTATTTAGCCAAGCTGCAGCTAATGTATAAAGACCACTGCATTCGCACACAACAATCAACCACTGTTTATAGCCAGGTACTCACATGGGTGAACTGGAGCAACATAGAATGAATATAGAACAAACATAGAGTGAGCATAGAGCGAACATAGAGCGAACATAGAATGAACATAGAGCAAACATAGAGTGAACGTAAAGTGAACATAGAGCAAACAGAGCAAACATAGAAAGAACATAGAGCAAACATAGAGCGAACATAGAATGAACATAGAGCAAACATAGAGCGAACATAGAATGAACATAGTGAACATAGAGTGAACATAGAGCATACATAGAGCAAACAGAGTGAACATAGAGTGAACATAGAACGAACATAGAATAAACATAGAGCAAACATAGAGCGAACATAGAATGAACATAGAGCGAACATAGAATGAACGCAGAGTGAACATAGAGCAAACACAGAGCGAACACAGAGTGAACATAGAATGAAAATAGACCGAATAAATAGAATGAACATAGAGCGAACATAGAATGAACATAGAGTGAACATAGAACAAACATAGAGCGAACATAGAATGAACAACCTTGCCCAAGGTTCAACACAACAGCAAAGGGTTTGAGCCTTGGGTCTCTACATTATGAATCTGACACTCTATAGTCACTGAGCCACAGTGACAGTGTGCTCATATGATGACACATAAAAACAAATTATGTGCTCAAACAAGACAAGGACTGATATCCTCTTCATGAGAGGGATAAATTTAAGCCCAGGGGATGGAGTCTCCCACACATCTAATGGTTTCTAATTAACAAGCCCCCTGAGGCACTGAGCTAGGCCAATGAACTCATTAATTCCCCCTTGCAGCAGTCTGTGATCTCTGGCTAATTAGCTCATGGCTGTGCTCCAATTAATTCAAAGGTAATCAATGAAAGTCAACATTTACATGACAATGGGTTGACAGACAGCAACCAAGGAAATCCATTTATGACATAACAAGGAGTCAGGTAAATCAGACCATATTGATAACTGTGTCAACCAACAGCATGACAGTCCAGTGACAGAGGTCATAATCACATGGTCATCTGAATGGAAGAGAAGGAACAAATCTATGTCATGTACATCCCACTCAAATAAAAGCACATCCTAGAACAGTCATTGGAAATCTGGATTGAAATTATTATCAAACATTAACCAACAATTGTGTTTGAGAAGCATTGATTTGGCTTTATGTTCTAATTTGTTTAAATCTTGTGCACAGAGTATGATGCCATCGACACGGCACAACTGATTTTCCAGTTTGTATTTAGTAGCTAACTACTTTTTTTTATCTCACGATAAAACTTCAGAAAATGTTTCAAAACCACCACAACCATATGGTTGTGGTGGTTTTGAAATGTGGGGATGTACATGACACTGATATGTTGTTTAAACATGCTTTCTCTAAATCACACACCCCCTGCTCTTTTAAAATGCATGACATCCACCAAAGTTACAACAAACGATATGCATTACAACATCTCTGGCCAGATTGGTACAACATACTAAACAAACAAATACATTTAAAAGACTCCATAGTATGAATTTTCACTGCAGCATACTCATGCATTCTGATCTATTAAACATGCCAATGTGCATAATTGAATGTCCTTAATTCACATCAATTTTTTTCTTTAAACTTCACAAAAATTCAATTTGCTAGGTCTGTCATTCACTTGTAAACATGACTGGGAGGTGGCCTGTGTCGTGACCAGTGACCACCATCACAACTTGCACCGGGACGTCATGTTTAAAAACACAATTTCTTTGTGACACACACGATGTAGGCTTCTCGTGTTACTCTGTACCAAACTGTTTCATTTGAGCAGCTCTAGTGTTAATAGTTTTGCACCAATTTGCGACGTTGTTTTTATTTGCTAACATCATATTAGTTATTGATAAATACTTTGGAGTCCTGCAACACATGGTTGTTGGAGTATGTATCTAATTGGGACTGCAGGATCCCCAAAACTTCCAACTACACCCTGCAATCTCCCAATGCATCCCTCCCTCTTACCGACTGCCAATCAAACCCCTTGGCTTGTGACAGTTGAGGGTGGTAGTGGAAGGCGCTTGTGACATTCAACATTTCTGAAGCTCAGACCACAAAGGCTCGATAAAATTACACCTTGGGGCTCTCCAAAAACGCATCCAAATAGAATCATTCAGTGTTTCCCCTGAGTAAAGTGATGGGCGAGGTGGTAGGATGGACTGAGTGAGCACCGAAGGCATGATGTGACACTATATGGGTCCAGGGGCATGGCCACCCAGAACTATTTAACAAACTACCTTCAAAATGGTGCACTCTGAAAGGTGTTTTAACCTATTCCCTGGGAAACAGAGAGAAAAGAAATGCATAACTATAAGATAGCAGCATGTAAACATGCTTATACCAAGAAATAGCTACAAGGTGGCAATTTTGGTATATTTAGAGCAAGGTGGCTTAGAAAAACAGGAATATGGCCCACATCGCTCATCATATAGCAGGGGAAACACTGTCATTGACCAGTATGTTTTATAATCAATCTGTAAATAACACACTAATATGGCAGAGCTCATAACAGAGGAAAGGTTGTCTCACAAGAACCCGAGAATGAAATCTGGGTGCAGCAAGGTAGGATAAAAACTGCAGAACATAGATGCATGACTTTTGCGACGTTGTTTCATAAGCAGCTATGTGTACCATGCAAGTCACGCTTTTAGATTGGCACGATAAACAACAACCAATCACATCTCATATGAACCGTACCAAAGAGGAAGATTAACTAAACATGCCCACATTCAGATTTAAATGTGACCTATAGTGTATTCATAAGACTAATATAGTTACATGACTGATGTTATCACTACACTTACAACACATGTTTTATGTACATACAGAAGCCTTTTTTTATATTATATTTGACATTATATATATATATATATATATATATATATATATATATATATATATATATATATTATGACAAATTACAATTACTTGAGTTCAATTACAATGTTCACAATGTTTGTTTTATTTTAAATGATAACTGTAGTGGTAAGCAACTCTCTCCCTCTCCCTCTCCCTCTCCCTCTCCCTCTCCCTCTCCCTCTCCCTCTCCCTCTCCCTCTCCCTCTCCCCATCCCCCACCCTCTCTCATTAGACTGTTGTGACTTAATTTTTGTTTTACCCAAAACATAAATTATACATGGTCAATATGTTGTAATCATTAAATGGTGAAGAAACTCCATGGGTGGGTTCCTGTGTTCTATTGCTAGTTATGTATACAACAACAACAAACAGATGGAACATCAGCAATGCAAATACTTTTCTTTTCCCCCTGAGCTCTGACCCTCACAAACAACATACCGAAGTCGTAAAGAGGAAGTTTTGCAGCCTGTAACTGTGACACGACTGAATGTAAAGCAGTGGAATGTCTCTTGCCAACTATGTCAACTCATGCACAACCTGTGTCTGTGTTCACTCAGGCATGTCGACTGAGTTTTACCTGCAAGGGTCATCTGCATATAATGTCGGATCATGTCAGATATGGCTGTGACATTAAATGGCGTGCATGTTCTCTATCATAGCATATCTGCAAATAACTTTGCACAGTTAATCTAAGAAAGAATGTTCATTTTGTGCAGGTCGTGACCCTGAGCCGAGATGTATACTCACAAAATCTGTGCCACTAAAATTTCCGGTCCAACACCCTGCCATTATCGGTGAAGTGCTGTTGCTCAGTGATCTAGCTGACGTAGCTTGGTATGCAAGTGTAACTAAACCAATGTTTATAAAATACAGCTAGTCTATGCATCTGACATTTACACCATTCGGATTACTTCAATAATACGGTATATTGTTTGTGAGATTTTATGAGCTTTTACAACACCCAATGGGTAAATAACACATTTACCAAAGTTATCCAAATCCACTGAGTGGAGTAAACAATAGCCATTTTTTTCAATCTATGTGATAGAAAACACAATTTGGACACTGTATGAGCACAGCTATTCAGACTAACCGGAAGATAATAATTGCTCTGTCAGTCAGACTACCCACCGGTAGGTAAGGTTCTGATTTAAAGATAAGCACTTGTCTTATGGATATATAAGGTCATTTGGCACAGCTCAGTATGAATAAGAAGTATCCCGCAGTGAATTACTTGCAATTCCCCACTCTCTATAAGACGCCATTGTGTGACTAACTGAATACATTATGTGTAATGAACACAGAACTTCCTGTAGCAATGAACGCAGCGAGCATGAGGTCATGTCTGTGACTTGGCTGAGTTAAACACACCGAGCACATGTGGTTCTGGTTTGGATATCACATGGCTGCCTCATTTTGCTCTGCCTGCTTGATACACACAAATAAATATTAATACTGTGCATAACAAATTAACAATTTATTAAATTTAATTGGAATAAATTGTGAATTATTACCTACAAGTACTCATGCAGCTCAGGAATTTATTCGTTAATGGCAAACAACATTAATTTACATCTAAGAAATCGGTATAAACATTCACATAAAATTTGATATAATAGTTTTACTAATAATGTTTTACTAGGTTTATTTAATTACTACCCAGAGAATATTACACATGTATCGATCCATGACTGGGATTCCATGTACAATTACTTAATTAACTACTGGGTAGCAAATGTACTAAGAAGAAATGAAATATTAAATCGTTATACATAAAAAGATGGACTAATATTACAATTATTAACTAGACAAGATTGTGTTTCTAAACAAACAAGTTATTATTCCCCAACTGAAACAATTATATATAAAATATTGATGATCCAAGATAATTAAACCAGGTATGCCATATGGATGCTGATGACCAGAGTCCACAGAGACTAGTAAATGACAATGTCTCACAGCATCATGCATCTGTCAACCAATCCAACACCAGTCATGAGTGGTCATTTCATTTGTGTTTTCTCATAATCATGGTTTATATTGTGAAGAAATACAATGTCAACCTGAGATTGTGTGTGTGTGTGTGTGTGTGTGTGTGTGTGTGTGTGTGTGTGTGTGTGTGTGTGTGTGTGTGTGTGTGTGTGTGTGTGTGTGTGTGTGTGTGTGTGTGTGTGTGTGTGTGTGTGTGTGTGTGTGTGTGTGTGTGTGTGTGTGTGTGTGTGTGTGTGTGTGTGTGTGTGTGTGTCTGAGAGTGTGGGTGGGTGGGTGTGAATGTGTGATGTTGTAGCAATAAAGAGAATATTGCTGCTGACCACTGAAAACTCTGGGAGAGCTTCGATACATTTCCATGCAGTGGATTAGGTGATAAAGTCATGCAGTAACATCACTTTGCTCTTTCAGATACAGTTGAACCTACCGAAAAATTATGTCTAGCCATTTTGCTTTTAGCACAGTCACCAAACACACTACCAAGTAAACAGATAGCAAGCACACTGTCACACCAGTTCAAGGTTTGCATGTAGAAGATACCATGCACACAATTAAACCCCCAACTTCAAACTAAACCACCCTAAATTGTGACCTGTGACCCCTTCACATATCCTTTCAGAACAGGTTTTGTTGATGCTATCTGACTGTGAGTCACTGGGAACCCTTGCACTTATGAGCAATACCACTGTTTTCAACCAGGAAGCCTGCAAGCTAGGCTGAATAGACTATGTCATGCCTGGGTGGTTTCAGTGGGCCCACAGATAGGGGCTACACTGACTAATGCACTGAACACAGCTCACTGTATCAATCCAAGCAAGACATGCTCAAGGCATCATGTGCAAGGAAGAAACACAAGGCCAAATCGAATATGAATACCTAGCATCCTACAAAAGAAGATGTTTCATGCACAGAATGCTGGAAAATTGGCACCAACACAAAGATGGCATAATTTTAGTTTAGTCTGATTTTTAATTAGCTTTCATTTAAAATTTGTTGCTGAAAAGACTGCATAACTGTAACAAACTGGGTGCTTAACTCAGAATTTTTTGTATTTAAGTTGTTTTAATGCCTTCTGCTTGGAGCTGATCAAGTTATTATATTAGTCAATGTGCCCCACCTACATGGTCAGACATTTGTCTGTGTCTTTCGGAAAAGACACTAAAAGCCGGTGGTCCCTTCTATCTGGTGTCTATGCCAGGGGAAGTAAAAGATCCCACACAGGTGGTAAATGTGTAACTCATTAATTCTAGGAAAGACTACTCCTGCGTTAGCCCAAGTTTGGGCTGTTTGGAGAAAACCACCTGAGAACTGAGAAGTAAAAGCACTGGTTATGACTTATGCTAAGCTGTCAATGTATTGGAGTGCATAGTAAGTTGTAAAACAACATGCGGGGACTAAAATGTAATGATGAGCACTACTGCTGTCTGTCTAATTCATATAGATTTTTTTCATAGACCCTAAATTAACATTGACAGCACGTCGTCGGAAACAACGACATTTTCTGTTCGTCTTAGGCTGAACCCGTGTTCTTACCCGCTTCCTCTGTCAACGCGGTAATGAAGCTCTTCTTCACGACCATGTCAATAAAGCCCCGTGTCATGGAGTAGAGACCGCCCAAGCCTTTGTCGCCCGACGGCGTCGTCTCGTTGCATGTTGCGCCGTCCGCAAGACAACTGGCCGCCAAAACCACCAACGCACACACGACTGCCAAATTCATCGTTCCCATATTCTCTTACTCCGACCGTAAGATCAACGCCGAAAGTTGTCGCCGATGTACAGGTGCTGAAAGGTGTGCCCGACCTACTGACGCAGTCCGCTGTGCCTGTGCGCCACACTCCGTTGTGATTGCGGACGAATGTGTCACCGTTGTCTCAATGGCTTCACGCCCCAACGATCGCTTTTGTTGTCGTCTGCTCGGCTAGCCTCGGTTCGGCTCGGCTCAGCTCGACCTCAACGGAACCGCTCTCGCTATACACACCTGCAGCGCCTCGGGGGAGCTCGGCTACGTCAGAGTGTCGCTGCATTATGTACATAGAGAAGTGTACTTTAGGCATTTATAATGAAGTATAATTTGGAGAATGTCGACTGTCTCTCTCTTAATTAATATACCATCACCACGTAATTGGCTAAAAGGGTGACCGGCGTATATATAGATGAATCATCACAAGCGCCTGATTCATCACACCCACACATCTATGAAAAAAGCTACAGCCAATCCACACAGCAGACTGGTACTAGCTCTAATCACGTTAGTTTGGAACATGGTGAATACTCGGAGTGCCAATTAAGAACCATCCGAAACTTGTTAAACCCAATTCGGCCTCATTCACCCTAATCTCATGGGCCGTCCCAAAAATTCAGAAAACCTCCAAGTAATGGTGTCCCCTTTGAAGCTTCCCAGTATCCGTATTAATTATGGCTCAAAAAGACCATCTTACACATCTTGAGGCACTGCACAAGTTCAGCCGAGGCAATCTATAAATCTCCAATTACGCCAACTTTGTGGCTCGCCAATAACCCATACAACTTTTAATTCAGGCTCTTTGATGATGCATAGGCTTGCTTACCCCTTGATGGTACGTACCCTTTACCCATTGATGATACGTAGGCCCTAGCTACCACAAACTGCACTTTCAAACTCACTGAAAACCTCATTTTGCGTGCACCTAGCTCCTCTCCCTCTTCGAGGACACCTTGGCCGTCTACAAGGTCGTCCGTAGCGTTGTAAACAATATTGAGGCAGGCTTTCTACCAGCGATGACAGACTTCCCAAACACAGCTGCCATGCAGGCTACAAGCATCCCTCTGATGCTTCCAAATGCACCAAGTGTACCCCCCTAGCCTAGACTTCCTAGTCAACTGAACCCACAACTCCGCAGGTCTCATAATGTGTTTGCTATGTTCAACTAGTTGCTGTATTGACTACCGACTGTATTGACTACCCTTTAAATGCCGGCGTATATGCCTTACGCCCGAACGAAAATGTAAGCGCGACAGGTGTACTGGAAACATTTCCGTTCAGAGGCGCAAAAAAATACATTGTAACACACACACAATTTAGAATATTCATAATCAGTTTAATCTTGCACGTAAAGACGATACGTTAAAGGATAATGAATAGATATAATTAAATAAAGCTTCTAAAAATCCTAGTTCATAAGCTAAACTTATCAGCAATAAATATATAAAATAAAATAATAAATCAATAATGAATATATTAATAACTTAATAAAAAACTAAATAAAAAAATGACAAAACTATAATTACATTTAACATAAATTCATTATAAAATACCCTACAAGTAGTTTACATATGCGGTCGTAAAAAGATGGGTTTTTAAGTTGGACTTAAACAGTTCAAGTGAGTCTATTAGGCGCAGACCGTCCGCTATGTAAGCTATGTCTAGCTAAGCCATCGTAAACGAATGGTCTGTCGTTCCATGTTTTGGTGTAGGATAATCCAGATAAATTATACAAGTGTGTAGGATAATCCAGATAAATTATACAAGTGTGTAGGATAATCCAGATAAATTATACAAGTGTGTAGGATAATCCAGATAAATTATACAAGTGTGTAGGATAATCCAGATAAATTATACAAGTGTGTAGGATAATCCAGATAAATTATACAAGTGTGTAGGATAATCCAGATAAATTATACAAGTGTGTAGGATAATCCAGATAAATTATACAAGTGTGTAGGATAATCCAGATAAATTATACAAGTGTGTAGGATAATCCAGATAAATTATACAAGTGTGTAGGATAATCCAGATAAATTATACAAGTGTGTAGGATAATCCAGATAAATTATACAAGTGTGTAGGATAATCCAGATAAATTATACAAGTGTGTAGGATAATCCAGATAAATTATACAAGTGTGTAGGATAATCCAGATAAATTATACAAGTGTGTAGGATAATCCAGATAAATTATACAAGTGTGTAGGATAATCCAGATAAATTATACAAGTGTGTAGGATAATCCAGATAAATTATACAAGTGTGTAGGATAATCCAGATAAATTATACAACTGTGTAGGATAATCCAGATAAATTATACAACTGTGTAGGATAATCCAGATAAATTATACAAGTGTGTAGGATAATCCAGATAAATTATACAAGTGTGTAGGATAATCCAGATAAATTACAAGTTTGGTCTCCTCAAACTGTGCATGGTTTTATCGTTTCACCAGTACCCAGTAGAACTCTAAGAATGTCTCCGGGAGTGAGACGCATCAAATTCTCCCTTTGTGGGTCACCAGCACTTCCACCGTGAGAGTTATTATCTCGGCTAATGTCGATGCACTAAAAGGTAATATTAGTGCGCCTCCATCGATCGGTACAAACTGGACATACATGTGTAGATTACACCTACTGATCATCCTACGGCTACTCAAGACCAGTCATGACACCTAGCTCGATCGATGGACGGCCAATTTGTCCACTCTACTCATATTTCTCCTTGACGCATTGAGTGTTAAAATAGACACTGGTCAGTTGTCATGTAGATTGTAACACCTGTACTGAGGTTTACAGTAGGTGTGAAGGCTGGACTAGCCCCTACATGTATATATGTTGTTGGCTCTACATACAAAATACCTGACCGCAGGGCAGTCCGTACGGCCAACTTTGTGTATCGAGGGATTATTACCTTGAAAACACGTACTGAAGCAAAACTGCTCCCTCGCTCGCTCGCACAAACACACGTTCGCACATACGCACGCTCGTCCACATACGCACGCACGCACGCTCGCTCACACGCACGCACGCACGCACGCACGCACGCACGCACGCACGAACTGCGATAAGTAGTACATTCAATGACAAAGTTAACAAAACAAGAGCTATATTGAAACTTAATAATATCGGAACATTCACCTAGTAAATGTTTTAGGCCCCAGGAACAGGATATCAATTTATTATAATTAATATTAGGTATGAGATTAGATTTCATACTGATCTTTACGAGAGGTGGCAGCACTACTGATACAGGTCGCACTCTAGTAGGAAGATGGACTTTAACCAGTTCAAGGTCCATATGTTAATTAGGCATCGGAGATGAATAGCCAATCAGCGGAGCGCAGACGTGTGCGCGAACCTTTGCAGCATAGAAAAAAACCAGATCGACGTTTAACAGTTTCAATTATTATCTGGTTTATTTGCCCTTTAAGTCCACCTCCCTCCCCACTTTCCTTATCTAGCTTTAATTTTATCGGTAGAATTTCTATAGCATAGGGGCGGAATGGCCTCACCTCTCTGGGGATTAGCTCAAACTTGTTAGTTAAAATAACTGTATTATGATATCACATGTTTGGTGGATCTTTGTATAATGTATATATGTTATTGTTTCATACCCATACTGTGGGCCTCTTTTTGAATTTTGTTTATGTAGACGAGGCAATGTGTGTGTGTGTGTGTGTGTGTGTGGTGTGTGTGTGTGTGTGTGTGTGTGTGTGTGTGTGTGTGTGCGTGCGTGCGTGCGTGCGTGCGTGCGTGCGTGCGTGCGTGCGTGCGTGCGTGCGTATGCGTATGTGCGTGCGTGTTTATGTATGTATAAAATGACTGTGCATACATAATCATAAAAAGATAAACGTGTATATTGTTGCAGGTATTATGCACTTAGCGATTTTATGCGGCGGTGTCCTTTCAGCGTGTGATTGGCGGTACCATCAGCATCAGCCTGATGTCAGTGTGCAGATCGGTGCACGCCGTGTCAGCTGTTCTAGCGAACGATGCGAACATTGATATATACTTCCCAAGAAGTGCACCGCAAATCAATGCGACGAAGGAAGATTTATATAACTTAGCTGGTTTTCATAAGGCGTTATAGACGGGTCACTGGTGCCAACATTAGCACCGAGTGATAATGAGCCGTTGTACATATCACGAAAAGGGTAACACGCCATAAATGTCCAAGGCATCATGGACGCCAATCTGCTTTTCACGAATATGGTTGCTCGTTGGCCAGGCAGTACACATGACATGTTGTGCTGCTAAACAGCGAGATATATGCGAACTTTGAGGCGGGAGTGTACATTGGGATGGATGGCTTCTCGGCGATTGTGGCTACCGCAGTAAACAATGAGTACTAGTACCAAAGCTCGATCCACAACTTCAAGCAGAACGAGCGTACAACAAGGCTCATATCAAGACCAGAAACGTTGTGGAAAGGGGATTTAGAGAGTGGAAGATGCGATTCCGGTGCTTGCACAAGTCAGCCGGTTATCTTCCATTTCGCCACTGTAGGTGCGCTAACGTTATCATTCCAACAGCTCGCCTTCACAACAAATGCATACGACAATGCTAGAGATCAACGGGACGGTTTAACAGAGGGACGCAACGTTCGACAACAATTAACAGCGACCGTATTTAATAATCAGCCGGCATAGATAGCCTAATATTAAAGATGAAGCACGTGCAACCTGCACCGGTGCATCTTGCGCCCCGTGACTGTTAGCTCAATGTTGGTCACCTAACAATTCGCAGTAGCCTAAACTATTATCTACGACGTCACGCGTATTGTATAGGCTACTCGAAATCATGATTTAATATAGTTGTTGCACGAACATTGATTTATGTTCGCCGGCGGCCTCCAAACGTTGTAGGCAGCACTCCAACAACGCCACTCTCCTCTCGTCACGCGAATATCTCGCCTTCTCCACTTCCAGTCTCCTCTGCTTCTCGACGATGACGAGTCTCTATTTCTCAACTGCCAATATATCGTCTATTTAACACATCATTATTTGCATTCATGTATCTTGATGTTGTTGTTGTTGTTGCTGTTGCTGTTGCTGTTGCTGTTGCTGTTGCTGTTGCTGTTGTTGTTGTTGTTGCTGTTGTTGTTGTTTGTTGCTGTTGTTGTTGTTGTTGTTGTTGTTGTTGTGGTGGTGGTGGTGGTGGTGGTGGTGGTGGTGGTGGTGGTGGTGGTGGTGGTGGTGGTGGTGGTGGTGGTGGTGGTGGTGGTGGTGGTGGTGGTGGTGGTGGTGGTGGTGGTGGTGGTGGTGGTGGTGGTGGTGGTGGTGGTGGTGGTGGTGGTGGTGGTGGTGGTGGTGGTGGTGGTGGTGGTGGTGGTGGTGGTGGTGGTGTAGTAGTAGTATACTGTGACACTTCAACATTTCATTCGCGACCACGGACATGAAGATGCATGCTCTGAAATACCTACAATGAAAAGAAATATTTACCTTTAGAAGAGAGAGCCCTTTTCGTGAGGGCACGTGGCTTGAGCTCACTGCTAGCCACAGGCCCGTCGACAACTGTCCTAGCCGACGGCGACGAGAATTGGGAAGCCGACGACGTCCTACTAGATACATACGACTGTGGCGAGGTGTCGATGGGCTACACAAAAAGTGTGTCGGGACGATTGTATAATTACCGTATCAAGCGTAATTTAGAAGCATGTGTGCAAATAGTAATAGATTACTCAACGTAGGCTTAATTTGTAACACATTAGATAGGGCCTATAATGGGAGACTTGTAAGTCAGTTTCTGGCTATGTTCGCCAGGTGGCGGCAGGCGTCACCGGGCCTAGTTGCCTCGGTTATCCAGGCTCCGTGAGGTGGCAGCACTTTTAAGCCCCTCAACTCTGCCTGGGAAACTAATGTTCTGCATTTAACCGCCAGGGCGGCCTTACCCCAGATTAGGGTAGAGACGCTGATTAACTCTCAGGCCAACTACGAAATAAAAATTAAAATAACTATATACTTTTATAAGATAATGATATCCTATGAAAAGTATTCAACATTGAACTTATATTAACACATAAATAAGTACAAATTCAAATTTACAGTTGTTTATAAAATACGAATTGTAATGTCTAGTTTTTCTATACCTTTCATCTTTAATTTTATTTTTAATTAGGTCAAGTAGCATATAATTGTTACTATTTATTAAATAATAGTTTACTAGTTCACATATATTTAATATTGTATTAATAAATTACAGTTCATACGGATATTGGATTGCTGTAGTCATTTATTAATTAGCTACTATGTATAATATATATTTATTTATTCTGTAATTGCCTACAGGGCCTATAGGTATTTTATATACAACCTAAATATTTATACACACATATTATATATTTCTATTTCTTGACTACACTGACATATATTGATAAACTGAAATCTCTGATTAATTGTAGTTTCTCTAGTTCAGTTTTCGTACAACAGTGATTTAGTTATACGTATTCGTATGATTTTACATTATATGTATTTCTTATAATTGTTTAAATACTGTTGTAAACTCTACTGAACAGAGTTTATACTTTGGATTTTAGTGTCTAAATAAAGTGTCTTATTATTATTAGAGCAACCACTCTTTAAAAAGAAAGCTATTACCTATATGCTGCACTTGAAGGATCAGTAGTTTGAATCATACCTGTGATACAGCCACCGTAGCAGATTAACTAACTGCATGAATGATAAGTCTCCCATTATATAGAAATTACAGTTAACATCATAAATATCAAAAATAATAGAATATAATTGAATAACACCAGGCGTAATATTTAATTACATGTGTGTGCGTGCGTGTGTCCGTGTGTGCGTGCGTGCGCGCGCGCGTCTGTTCAATATTCACCGTTAGATTGTTGGATATGTCGTCTGTCTCAACAGTCGCCGGCGTCGGTGGTGACGAGGTCGACGTCGGTGTCGACGTCGATGGCAATGGCGACAGCGATGCCACAGACACGGCTGTCGCGGCTGTGTCCTGCCACCCGTCTAATCTTTGTCGATTAGGGCTAGCTCTTTACGTTCAAGGTCGGTGGCCTCTGGAACCGCAAGGTCGGTGGCCTCTGGAACCGCAAGGTCGGTGGCCGCCTGTCACCCGACGTGTCACCTTCCTTTTGGCATTTTTTGTTTTTGTGGCACTGGATCAGTCCGTCCATTTCCTCTTCACTTCTTCACCGGTGCGCGTCACTGTGTCATTACCTCTTCACTTCCTCACCGGTGCGCGTCACTGTGTCATTTCCTCTTCACTTCTTCACCGGTGCGCGTCACTGTGTCATTACCTCTTCACTTCCTCACCGGTGCGCGTCACTGTGTCATTTCCTCTTCACTTCTTCACCGCTGCGCGTCACTGTGTCATTACCTCTTCACTTCTTCACCGGTGCGCGTCACTGTGTCATTTCCTCTTCACATCCTCACCGGTGCGCGTCACTGTGTCATTACCTCTTCACTTCCTCACCGGTGCGCGTCACTGTGTCATTTCCTCTTCACTTCTTCACCGCTGCGCGTCACTGTGTCATTACCTCTTCACTTCTTCACCGGTGCGCGTCACTGTGTCATTACCTCTTCAATTCTTCACCGGTGCGCGTCACTGTGTCATTACCTCTTCACTTCCTAACCGGTGCGCGTCACTGTGTCATTACCTCTTCACTTCTTCACCGGTGCGCGTCACTGTGTCATTACCTCTTCACTTCCTCACCGGTGCGCGTCACTGTGTCATTTCCTCTTCACTTCTTCACCGGTGCGCGTCACTGTGTCATTACCTCTTCACTTCCTAACCGGTGCGCGTCACTGTGTCATTACCTCTTCACTTCTTCACCGGTGCGCGTCACTGTGTCATTACCTCTTCACTTCCTCACCGGTGCGCGTCACTGTGTCATTTCCTCTTCACTTCTTCACCGGTGCGCGTCACTGTGTCATTACCTCTTCACTTCTTCACCGATGCGCGTCACTGTGTCATTACCTCTTCACTTCCTCACCGGTGCGCGTCACTGTGTCATTACCTCTTCACTTCCTCACCGGTGCGCGTCACTGTGTCATTACCTCTTCACTTCCTCACCGGTGCGCGTCACTGTGTCATTACCTCTTCACTTCCTAACCGGTGGGCGTCACTGTGTCATTTTCTCTTCACTTCCTAACCGGTGCGCGTCACTGTGTCATTTCCTCTTCACTTCCTCACCGGTGCGCGTCACTGTGTCATTACCTCTTCACTTCCTAACCGGTGCGCGTCACTGTGTCATTTCCTCTTCACTTCTTCACCGGTGCGCGTCACTGTGTCATTTCCTCTTCATTTCTTCACCGGTGCGCGTCACTTGCGCATCGCGTAGTATCTGGTTAGTGGAACCATGCTAAGCGGCAACGTCTAACCCACAAATCAACCATTTGCATGTACTTTTTGATAGAAGTGAATAAGTAAAAAAGTTATAACATAAAATGTTATTTTCGTAAAAACGTATTAATGTTTTTATGAGGTGTGAAATAAAGGATACTTTCAGAATTGTTCACGAGTTGGATGCTTGGGTCATGTCCCACCCGCTGTGCAGACGTTTTCGTGCGTCGGTGCCAATAATATTATATAGACTACTTAGATTCATATTCAGATACTCCAGTTGATTACCATAAATATTATAGGAAACTTTGATGTGAGATAGTATATGATGATTATTATATAATTATTTAATATTATCACACTTTTATTTTATATCATTCATCGCTTCATCAATGTGCAATAGGCTATTGCTACAGCGATTGGGTCTAGAGCCACGGGCGTCGATCGGTGGGGGACGGGGGGGGACGCGTCCCCCCCACTTTTCAGCGTGGGGGACAGCATAGGAATTGTCCCCCCACTTTTCTGCTCAGAAAAATTGCGAGGCATATAACCTGACTCAACACTCCTCTCTCATAAAAGCCGCTACACAGGTTTAGCTAGACAATAAACTCGCGATATAAAGTTCCGACCATGCACCCATTAGAAAATCTACTAGATAAATTGCTTGGCTGGCCACACCGCGTAACTTGATCTTACTTTAGTAAATAACCATCATGCCGGACTGCGCCGTTGCCGGGCTCTATCAGTTTGCAACCTTGTATTGATATTATTTATAGGCTCTAGCACGGGTGGCGATCGGTGGGGGACGGGGGGGACGCGTCCCCCCCGCTTATCAGCGGGGGTTACAGCATAGGCATTGCCCCCCCTTTTCAGTTCAGAAAAATTGCGTGGCATGTAGCGTGACTCACCACTCCTCTCTCTTAAAAGCCGCTACATAGGACTAGTAGCTAGACAATAAACTCGCGATATGAAGTTCCGACCACCCATTAGAATATCGACTGGCCACAGCGCGCAACTTGATCTTACTTCAGTAAATAATCATCATGCCGGTGTAGCACTTACATTTTCCCGCCGTTATAAACGTTCCGAATGACGTTTCTGCGCATGCGCGATAAATGTAAAATCATTTTAATGTGCAACGAAACGACAGTGCATTTATGGTATAAATATTACGGGTTGTTCGTTAGGATATATATATATATATATATATATATATATATATATATATATATATATATATATATATATATATAATATATATAATATATATATATATATATATATATATATATATATATATATATATATATAAAGTTATTTGTAGCAAATTAACCGAGGCAAACAAGTTTTGAAGCATGTTTTGATAGCAAACGTGACTATAGTGCGCCATAATCCGTGACGGTTATTTAAACAAACGTAAGATGTTATTGTATTGAACTTTTCAGGCTGAGGGGACAATATAGGAAATGTCCCCCACTTTTTCATATCATAAAAACAAATTTACAGGCATATAGCGAGGCTGATCACTCCCCTCTTTTAAAAGCTTAAAAGCCCTACATCGGTCTAGTAGTAAAATTAATATACGAGTTCAGATATAAACTTCCGACTACCCAGTTGAACATTATTAGATAAATTACTTGGTTGGCCTCAACTAGATATTAGTTCAGTAAATATTCATCATGCCGGGCTCTGTGAATTTGCACCTTTGTGTTGATATATTAATAAGCACTAGCCATCAAGCACATTATAGATTATTTTTTTTTTTGTCCTGTCACCTCTTGGATTGCAGCCTGGTCGCCCTGGTGGACGGCGGAACCAGCGGATTCTTGCACTTTGTGTAATGTGATCCCATTTCAGTGATGCCAAATTTCTTTGCCAAATGGTGGGATTGGGAAGTCCTACACAGGCACCCGTGTAACATTTGTATCTTGTCACCACGGACCATAGATATAAATAGAACACACTAGTAGAACTATAGGGGAAAGATTAATACCATGGACTTAGTGCCACGGACTTATATCCAAAGGTTCAAAGTCTAGCCTCCAAATGTTCAGGGATTGGGGTGAGCCATGTCCCCTCTTCAAATATATGTAGCCAACATAACTATTTTAAATAGCATAACATAAAGGCCTTTGTTTATTTTAGAATTAGCACCATATATATATTATTATATATATATATATATATATATATATATATATATATATATTATATATATATATATATATATTAAAATTATATATTATATACATGCATAAAAATACATGCATATATGTATATATAAATTGGTCCCCCGTCCCCCCACTTTTAAAACCGGATCGACGCCCCTGTCTAGAGCCGTGAAGAAATCGTGTGTGTTCCAATGACACATATGATGGGATGCTAGAAGGAAGCTCTCTGTCAGAAGATTCGGAAAATGAACCGTTGGCTCATGTTATCCATCAACCAGCAGTCAACAAGGGGGACTACGTTCTAGTCAAGTTTGCCAAGAAGCAACGTACGTCGTATAACGCTGGTAGGGTGGTAGGGTAGGGTATTGATAAACATGAAGATGAGGTGCAGACTACTTACATGAAGCGCAATGACATTCACAAGAGCGACGCAGTCACCTTCAGTTGGCCAGAAATGGAAGACGACGAGCATGACATCATCACAGAGCCAACGACAATTGGTGACACAATTCGCACGGCCGACAAACTCAGTGTTGAGTTTGACTTTGCGCATTACGAGACCATGCTGTTTTAACTAAACGGCATCACACAAACTGGGTTGCAAACTTTGACTTTCCCCGTTACAAAATCATGTTGTTGTTTGCTTTGATTCTAAAGAGGAACACACGTGAACTATGATTCAAGGCCACTGTATTTTCTAAACTTTACTTATATGTGAAAACTTGAAACCGTTGATTTGTGTTCTCTGGGGTTTCTTGTAAGATTTTTAAGTAATGCACGGGCCTGTAGCCTACACATACCAATACAAATTATTATTGCAGTTAATAGTCAGCTCTGTGAGACCAGCGGTTGCCTCGCCATTTCTGGGTCATAACCGCACACAGTGTGCGGCTATGCCCGGTAACTTGGGGTATGGCTCTACATTTGACCAAATATTTAAATATACGATGGGAACTGCGATTTCTTAACTAACAAACTAAGTAACTAACTAACTAATTAATCAACAACAAAGTAATATGACTGCTCATTATGAATGCTAAATATCACCCTCTTAGCACACACAGTGCATTATCTATAGCGTGTTTCACCTTAAGTGTGCGTACATGCCCCTACTTGCCCATCTCTGATTTGTAATGCCATTATCTCTCAATATTGTGCAGTGAACGTCATCTCGTATCATCGAGTATAAATACATATCCATCGAGTATCATTTCGTTTAATAGATATTGTTTATACAATTAAATTTACATGTTATGATTTGATGGCGTCCAAATAACATGGCCACTCCTTTCTTGAAGGCATCGTACTTGGCAATGTAGATAATCGGGTTGATGCAACAGTTAATGAACACCAAGACAACGGTGACTTGGTAAAGATCGCCGAAAACTGTAATTTTGCCCATCATGTACAAGACTATGTAGAGTTTGTTTGGGATCCAGCACAAAAAGTAGCATGCAGTGACAATAGCCAACGTATCGATGACGTTTCTCTTCGCACCCTCGTTAACACTTGCAACGGCGTTTGGCTTGCGTGAAGAAGTAGTTGTCGATTGAAATGATTTCGCGTCAGCAGACACGTCAACTGTTATTTTTGGTTCTTCGTAGAAACTACACGACGAGTTAACACGACTATGGTCACTACTGGTCCTTCGTGAAGACAACACGTCAAGTGGACACGTCAACTGTTATTTTTGGTTCTTCGTAGAAACTACACGACGAGTTAACACGACTATGGTCACTACTGGTCCTTCGTGAAGACAACACGTCAAGTGGACACGCCAACTGTTATTTTTGGTTCTTCGTAGAAACTACACGACGAGTTAACACGACTATGGTCACTATTGGTCCTTCGTGAAGACAACACGTCAAGTGAACACGTCAACTGTTATTTTTGGTTCTTCGTAGAAACTACACGACGAGTTAACACGACTATGGTCACTACTGGTCCTTCGTGAAGACAACACGTCAAGTGGACACGTCAACTGTTATTTTTGGTTCTTCGTAGAAACTTCACGACAAGTTAACACGACTATGGTCACTACTGGTCCTTCGTGAAGACAACACGTCAAGTAGACACGTCAACTGTTATTTTTGGTTCTTCGTAGAAACTTCACGACAAGTTAACACGACTATGGTCACTACTGGTCCTTCGTGAAGACAACACGTCAAGTGGACAGGTCAAATGTCAAAGCTGGCTTCTTGAAGAATAAATACCAAAGGCACCAGACACATGTGCACATCTGTCTCATCCTACTAAATAATCAAGTAAATAAATAACTCGTTGATTTGATGGCGTCGAAACAACATGGCCACACCTTTCTTGAAGGCATCGTACTTGGCAATGTAGATAAGTTAATGAACACCAAGACAACGGTGGCTTGGTAAATATTACCGAAAACAGTAATTTTACCCATCATGTACATGATTATGTAGACTTTATTTGGGATCCAACACAAGAAGTAGCACGCAGTGACAATAGTCAAAGTGTTGGTGACATTTCTCTTCGCGCTCTCGTTGTAGTTGTCAAGGGCGTTTGGCACGCGCAATTCGGTAATTGTCGCTTGCAATGGTTTCGTGTTTGACACTTCACTTGCAGCAGATGTTGACGGCAAGACATCGATGTTAGACAACTGGATTCTTTGTAGTGTGACAACTATTTGTCCCGTCGTTGCTGTGTCCTTGTCGCGATTCTCGTTCGGGGTCACCTGGGTCGTGCGTTTCCGCAAAACTCTCAGGATGCTAAAATAGCACACGCAGTGGACTATAAATAGGCAGTATCATATTGACGAAGATCGAAAACATTCCGACCATAGCTGCAACCCTCCGAGATGGCCAGAAGTGCGACGTCCAACATCTTCCTCTCAGAACGCCACTTGTCGGGATCGTGAATGACCCAACGAAGAGAACACCGAACAACCAGATGAAGACCAAAAGCGCATTTGCCTTAGTCTTCGTGAACGAAACTTTATGCCACAATGCAATGGATGGACTATGGCCATGTAACGTTCAATGGAGATCGCCATTAGGTTGTACGTTGAAGAAAGCATCAGTCCCCACAAATGATATTGTGAAAACCATAATTTACAGAATAAACTGTTCTGTGCCAATGCAACAGGTACCGTTGACTTTCTTACGAAGAGCGTCTGGATCAGAAGTGCCGAGACAACAGCGTCGATGAAACTCTGGTTGATAATATAGACTGACTTTACATGCTGGAAGAGTTTGCGGTATTTCATAATGACGATGACGACAAGTACGTTTCCCACGACTCCAGTGCAGCCAATGATGAAATTGATTGCTGTCAGGATAGGCGTTTCCCGGAAAGCTTGAAATGGCTTGGCTTGACTCGTCTCGTTCATAAGACTTATGCCTATATTTTTATCAGTTACGTTTCTATCCATTTTGTTTTCTCTACTGGCCCGTCAAGCAAAGCCTGCAATACAGAATCATTTAAATACACATGTTGGAGTATTAACTCAATGTGTGTGTGTGTGTGTGTGTGTGTGTGTGTGTGTGTGTGTGTGTGTGTGTGTGTGTGTGTGTGTGTGTGTGTGTGTGTGTGTGTGTGTGTGTGTGTGTGTGTGTGTGTGTGTGTGTGTGTGTGTGTGTGTGTGTGGTGAGTGAGTGAGTGAGTGAGTGAGTGAGTGTGTGTGTGTGTGTGTGTTTGAGTTAATTCCGGGCACAAGATTGGCTAACCAGAACAGCCAATTAACGTATTTATTTGCATATATCTGCGTGTGAGGACAAAAACTAATGATACTGCTTGTCGTTTGACAGGATAAAAAAAACTGGATGGATGGATGGATGAAGGTATATATATATATATGTGTATGTATGTATGTATGTATGTATGTATGTATGTATGTATGTATGTATGTATGTATGTATGTATGTATGTATGTATGTATGTATGTATGTATGTATGTGTATGTATGTATGTATGTGTGTGTGTGTGTGTGTGTGTGTGTGTGTGTGTGTGTGTGAGTGAGTTAGTGTGTGTGTGTGTGTGTGTGTGTGTGTGTGTGTGTGTGTGTGTGTGTGTGTGTTTGAGTTAATTCCGGGCACCAGATTGGCTAACCAGAACAGCCAATTAACGTATTTATTTGCATATATCTGCGTATGAGGACAAAAACTAATGATACTGCTTGTCGTTTGACAGGATAAAAAAACTGGATGGATGGATGGATGAAGGTATATATATGTGTATGTATGTATGTATGTATGTATGTATGTATGTATGTATGTATGTATGTATGTATGTATGTATGTATGTATGTATGTATGTATGTATGTATGTATGTATGTATGTATGTGTGTGTGTGTGTGTGTGTGTGTGTGTGTGTGTGTGTGTGTGTGTGTGTGTGTGTGTGTGTGTGTGTGTGTGTGTGTGTGTGTGTGTGTCGTGTGTGTGTGTGTGTGTGTGTGTGTGTGTGTGTGTGTGTGTGTGTGTGTGTGTGTATGTGGTGTGTGTGTGAGTGTGTGTGTGTACGCGCGCGCATGTGTGTAGATATGATTGTTTTCAAACATGCTTGTGTCGTGTATTATAACTACGATATCTAATGGTTTCCGGATTGATTCCAAGATCACAGTCTGTCACGCTTTGTGTTGCACTTATTAATACACCTCGATTGTGCAGACCGCTTCATCATATAGGATATCCACATTAATTAGGATGTCGTGTTGATCTCCTGGCGTCACTGCCTGGCATGAACACGTGTAGTCAGGCCGCATGTCATAAAGGGTGAACGGAATATTACCTATTTCCTTTCCTGCCCGCTGTTAGTTTGAGTAATTAATTTGCATCCCTGGCGAGTACTGACTTCCTGTTTCCACGTGATTTATATTTATACAGTATAATAATAAGACTAAAATGTTTTGTACACTAGTCATTATGTCTCGTCAACGACTGGCATACTCTTATTTCGACGATCTGGAATTGTCGTTGTAAAACGTAATAATAATATTGTGCTAATGTCGTGTTTTAAAATAAATTCAACACAGACCTCAGACGGGCTGCATTCACACAGATAAAAAGGTTTGGACTTTCGGTAAGCAAAAATATTTCATTGTCTACCAGCCAGCTGTAGTTAATTCTGTGGTTGGAACTATTGATAACTATGGCGGACACAATATCTAACTATTTTATCGTATTCAAGAGTGCGAGAAGAAGTCAATAAATACACACTATTTTCTTTATGTCCCTACTTTGTCAACATGTTATGACTGCAGTTTCAACACGGAATTTACGAGTAACTTTGGATGACGACTTATATTTTAGAGATCACATTTCTCATAATTGTCTAGCATGGTATTATTATATTCATGATTTTCGGCGTATTCGTCGGTATTTGTCTCTTCCTGTTGATAAAGCTATTGCAACTGCGTTAGTTGCTAGTATATTAGACTATTGTAATACTTTTTTAAATATTATACTTAAGGAGATCACCAAGTTACAACTATGTTCAGAATTGCATAGCAAAGGTTGTGACTAGATTTAACTCGTTCTGCGCCGCGTCTAAAGTGTCTGCATTGACTTCCTGTCCGACATCGGGTCCCCTATCAGATCCGTACTGGTACTTACCAGGCACTTTCCTGTACCTATAAAGTGTAAGCAACCATCGTTACAATATGTCTCCTTCTACTGACAGGTCATTGAAAATATTGCTCAATTCTGCCATAATTTAAAACATACCTTCAGAACTTTGCCTATCTGCTGGCGTATCAATAACAATAATAATAAAGCTTCACTGCCATATTCAACGTGCATTACATGATGAATTGGAATGTAGTCATATATGTGCTATATATATATATATACTATATATATATATATATATATATATATATATATATATATATATATATACACTAAAATGAAATATGGCAAATACATATAAGATATAGATATAAGATATACATTGTACATAATTTGTTCTTTAAAATGTTTTCTAAAATAATAAATAAATAAAGAAAACATTAAAATAATAGATTATCTATTTAACAATAATTATGGTGTAAACAATCAGCCTGTTGACACCTGGAATTGGTTGTAGACTCCGAGATCGATTCACCTTTCTGTATTTATGCGCATCACAGCTTAGTTTCCAAGGATTTAGGCGCAATAGAAGGTATCTTATTGTTATTACGTTTTACAATAATAATTCCAGTTCGTCGAAAGAGAATATGCCTGTCGATGATAAGATATATTCAATACTGTACAAAGGATTTTAGAAGGAAAACAAACAGTCTTATCGTTATACTGTATAAATATAAATCATGTGAGTAATAAATATAAATCATGTCAGTACTCGGCAGGGGTGCAAACTAATTACTCAAAACAAACAGCGGGCATGATAGGGAATATATATTATTGCGTGCGGCCTTTATAGCATATGACATGTCTACAGATGTTCGTGACAGGCAGTGCAGCTTGGAGATCATCATGACATCCTAATTAATGCGGATGAAGCGGTCCGCACGATCGGGCTGTTTTAATGAGACCTAATACGGAAATCTCCATCGTATTACAAATGTGTGACAGACTGACAGATTCCACAATACATTTAACAAATTCGGCATTACACTAAACATGAAGAACTCTAAGGTGTGTGTCAGCCAGTTTGTCTCCCCTAAGCTGAAGCGGTGTGTAGAACCCTTAATTAATGTGAAAGGACTGAAACTAAAAGCGTTGGACACCTTTACTTATTCCACAGTTGTCGACATTAATTCGCGAGAGAGAAAATAGACTGACAAACAAAATATACCCGATGTTGTGGTGCATGCACTACTCTATGCCTGCATTAGTTGGACTGTCTAGTAGAGGCCCATATATATATATATATATATATATATATATATATATATATATATATATATATATATATATATATATATATATATATATATAATAATAAATAACATAACATAACATAACATAACTAACGTAACCGTACGTAACGTAACGTAACGTAACGTAACGTAACGTAACGTAACGTAACGTAACGTAACGTAACGTAACGTAACGTAACAGTACGAACGTAGCTAGCGTACGTCACGTACACGTAACGTACGTAACGTCACTCACGTCACGTCACGTCACGCCACGTCACGTCACGTCACGTCACGTCACGTCACGTCACGTCACGTCACGTAACGTCACGTCACGTCACGTCACGTCACGTCACGTCACGTCACGTCACGTAACGTCACGTAACGTCACGTCACGTCACGTCACGTCACGTCACGTCACGTAACGTAACGTAACGTAACGTAACGTAACGTAACGTAACGTCACGTCACGTCACGTCACGTCACGTCACGTCACGTCACGTCACGTCACGTCACGTCACGTCACGTCACGTCACGTCACGTCACGTCACGTCACGTAACGTAACGTAACGTCACGTCACGTCACGTCACGTCACGTCACGTCACGTCACGTCACGTCACGTCACGTCAACGTACACGTAACGGTAAAAACGAACTCACGTCACGTAGTCACGTCACGTCACCAGTCAGACGTATACGTCACGTCACGTACGAACGTCACGTCACGTCACGTCACGTCACGTCACACGTCACGTCAGCGTCACGTACCACGTCACGTAACGTAACGTAACGTAACGTCACGTAACGTAACGTAACGTCCGTAACGTAACGTAACGTCACGTCACGTCAACGTCACGTCACGTCACGTCACGTCACGTCACGTCACGTCACGTCACGTCACGTCACGTCACGTCAACGTCACGTCACGTCACGTCACGTCACGTCACGTCACGTCACGTCAGTCACGCCACGCCACGCCACGCCACGCCACGCCACGCCACGCCACGCCACGCCACGCCACGCCACGCCACGCCACGCCACGCCACGCCACGCCACGCACGCACGCCACGCCACGCCACGCCACGCACGCCACGCACGCGCCACGCACGCGACGCGCGCGACGCGACGCGACGCGACGCGACGCGACGCGACGCGACGCGACGCGACGCGACGCGACGCGACGCGACGCGACGCGACGCGACGCGACACGCGACGCGACGCGACGCGACGCGACGCGACGCGACGCGACGCGACGCGACGCGACGCGACGCGACGCGACGCGACGCGACGCGACGCGACGCGACGCGACGCGACGCGACGCGACGCGACGCGACGCGACGCGACGCGACGCGACGCGACGCGACGCGACGCGACGCGACGCGACGCGACGCAACGCAACGCAACGCAACGCAACGCAACGCAACGCAACGCAACGCAACGCAACGCAACGCAACGCAACGCAACGCAACGCAACGCAACGCAACGCAACGCAACGCAACGCAACGCAACGCAACGCAACGCAACGCAACTGTAAAGCGGCTACGCTGTCCTGCTGAACTCTTCCCGCGGCTCAGCTCTGTGTAGCTGACT